>VXAA01001874.1:769380-806197 GCA_013399115.1 Anseranas semipalmata
AGAGCCCCGGCCGGTGCGCTTCCCCTGCAAGCCCGGGAAGCCGGTGCCGCTTGTCGGCGACGCCCTGGTCTTCGCACCAGTCCCGACTCCGTCAAACAAAGGAAGGAGCTTCGCACATCACCTCCGTGCCTGTGCTGGAGTAGCGCCCTGGACTGCGCCAGGAGAAGGAGCTTGTGGTGGGTGTAGCAAATAAAGGGCTCTTTTCTCTCTGCTTGAACTGCTGCAACGTCTGAAGCAAGCAAGCAAGCATTTGCACCACCTCCCCCCGTAAACAGGGGAAGCTCATTACTTAGACATTTTAAAAGGTGACCAGGAAAAAGTCCAAACTAACAAACCGATAAGACCATTTTTTTTTTTAAAATGATCCTGTACTGTTGCCAAACATTAGCTTAGTGGTTGGATTCCCCCCCACCTCCCCCCAGGTTAGCTTTTGGTTTTAATTCGTTGAAACCATTTATTTGGGTAGAAAAGCCAAGTGGCCTAGGGTTAAACTATTTATTTTAAAATTCTTTGATGTAATAGATATAAATCAAAAACTCATGTAACTGAATTTAGCTGACAATGCTAATGTAATCTGAATGCTGGAAATGTCATTATGTTCAAGAGCACTGCCTTTTTTAAACCTCAATTTAACAAGGCCATAAAAAAAAATAAAACCCACCTCCTCACAATAATCTTAGCAGCCAGGAAGCAGGTCATGCTATAGCATAGGTCTGCGGGAGCACATTAGAAAAAAATCAACATTAATGATTGCTTTAATGGAGTTTCCCTCTGATAACTTTTAAAAAAAATTCCTCTTGCATATTTTGCAAATTTGAACTTCAAGAGTAAAAGATAATTTTGATAAATTGTTGAGAGGTAAACAATTAAAGTAGTAAAGGCTATTAAAACTAATTATTTAGCCCTTTTCCCTTTCCTAAGGTAATTAGGAAGAAATTCAAATCAGGTGTTTGTTCTATTTACTAGCCACAATCTGAACAAAAAAGGGGATTAGTATCTTAAAGGTCACTTTAACTAGAGAATACTCCCTTCTCCTCACAGCTTAGTATATACACTGAAAGTCACAGTTCATTCTCACAAGTCTTATGCTTATTTTAACAGAGGCACATACTCATTTTAAGAACTGAACATCACCCACGATTGTCTCAAGCTGTAGTTGATTGCCATGTGAACCTAAATTCCCCATACAATTATCTGCATCTTCACCTACTGATGCTCACACAAGGAGTCTCACACACAGCCTGAATGGAGTGAGAGAATCTCCTAGCTTTCCACATTTGTGTTGCATCTACTTTACTCTGATTAAGTGTCACATGAACATGGACTTAATTTTGAAATTCTCAAACCACAACATACAATCATTTATATAACTGGGCAAAACTCATCTATATTCATCTATAGCAATCTACAACTTGACTAAATTACTAAGTTTATGTAAGGCACAGGACATTGAACTAAACCCACAGAACACAAGTTCCTAACAATTCACCTGTACAGTTTTGGTTGCTGCTTCATTACTTTAAGTGAATAGTCATTTGCTTTCTAGTAAACACATCAACCAGTTGTATGGAAAGTAGTGGAAGAGTCCCACATTATTCTGCAGCAAGCATCCAGCCCCCTCCCCCTGCCCCCAGCAACACTGCATTGCAGCATTATTTAAGGACATTAACACCATTAACACAATTTCTATGTATTTTAATGTGAGCTTTTTTTTGTTTGTTCTCAGTGCTGGTAGTAATTTGCAATATCAAAGAAAAAAGTGAGATGAGTGCAGAAGGCCAAAGAATTTCATCCAGTATGTAGGAGAATGGGATTAAGGTCATTCCACTTAGGCCTTCCATAGTACAAAGTTCTTAGTTGTCTTGTAGTAAATGTTGAACATCAGCTTTTTAACACAACTCTAAACACTGACGGAATACTCTGCTAACGTGGAGACTCACAACAACTGTTTATTCCTGGTGAAATTCACCTAAGCATGTGATCAGAAGTAAACATGCAAAACATCCATTTAAACTTGTATTCTGTATGTCGATAGATATTAACAGCCATTTAAAATACACTACATTTGACCAAAAACACCAGAGCAGTCAAAACTTAGGAGACTTGGGTTAGAGGAAATACTGACAGTTTCATGGTAAAAGAACATGATATCCCAATTTTATTGCTCAGAATTTACCAAAGAAAAACAAACTGTTTTCCTAGATGGAAGTCAAAACTGAACTTCCTGAAATGTTTCTTAAAATTACTATTTTGAAAACCCACATTCAACATGGTTAAGCCCACTACAAGTCCCACTGAGGTTTTACTTGACTTAAAATATGTATTTAAACTACTGTAATTATATTAAATGTTCTACATCTGCTACCTTTACTCAAGTTTCACTAAATACTATGCAGGTTCTGCATCTGTTCCTACTTTGAGAAAATTCTTCTGATGCACAGATGCCTCCTACTGTCAAACCTGAAATACTACAACCTGAAAAAACACTGATTCTTGAAAGAATCTAAGATCCATTTATTCTTTGTTAATTTTTTTTTTTTAATTACATGTTCAAAGGTAATACTGGTAACAAGAATGTTTGGTTGTTAGGTACATTCAGTCTCGTGTATCATAAGCTTCCTAACAAAGGCTCAAGTAGATTACATTTTGTATGTGTAAACTTAATTACTCTTACTGTAATTACTCTTCAAAGTTTCTTTTTAAACCCTGAGGCAAGTTAAAAACTGTTTTGGGAAGCCACCATGAAAGACTAAGAAGCCCATAATTTTAGTGTTCTCCTGGGTAATAAAATTGCAGATAGCAGCTTGATACCAACTATCAGCTGTTAATTTCAGAGATGCTAAATCTGTACTGAGTGATAACCCTCAACATCATTTCTTCCATTACAGACAAATAGATGGCTAAAACAGCAAAAGGGTTAAGGGGGAAACTTAACAGAAGCATGATCTAGTCATTGCTAGACAGAAGGAAGACAAGAAAACAGTCAACCATTGAGAAATACATGACAAATTGAAGTGTTGCAATATGATTAAAACAATTAGTCTAAGTGGTTACTTCGTAAAGGATTGTCTTGACCTTTACTGTCTCCAAGTAATTTCACTGGAACTTCCTGCTGACTGAACACTGAAGCACTGAACATGGAATTTGGAGGGCAGTCTTTTCCTTTTATGAATTCCATCTCAGTGATACCTGTGCATACCTCACAGTAAAACAGGCAGAAATAGATGAAATATTTACCAAAGCTATCAACTGTATTGCCCCAGGCCCTAGCATTCCCTATGATGCAAGGCAGTACCAAATGAAGAAGCTGCGTGCAAGGCACAGACTACTGGCATTGCAGCTGCTCCAGCCTGGTTTTTCCAGAGTCCGTTGCACTTCATATGTAGCCGTCTTCCAAAAATTTTATAAAGCAAGTGCTTGAGCACCCACTGGACAGCAAAGCCAGCCTGTAAGAGGGGTTAAATGACCTGAAGTCTCTCAGATTTGATTGCCTAGTGCTAAGACATGCTGCAAGTTCAGAACATAGTGACTGCTTTTCATCAACTCCAGGATAAACATCAAGTTTGGGTGGGTACTTGCAACACTTGAGCATATAAAAGTACATCTGACAATAGCTAAAATTCAGGAGCAGCAGAGGGGACTTCTTGCACTCTCAGCACACTTCAGTTAGATACCGATGAAACAACAAGAGCTCTTCTGCTGAACCTCCACGCTCCTTTTGCACCCACTTCTAGTATACACCAAGCAGATCCAAATGTGGAATGCCTTGTCTTTTACTTGGTGTGCTCTGTGCTTGCCTGCTTTGCAGGTTCTAATTTTCCTGCAAAAGCTGAGGGATGCAGGCCACATGTGAAAGGCTAACGGAAGGATTTAAGTGATGACATAGAAGCCATTGCTTGACACGTCATACAGAAACTTCCAACTCATCTTGATCTGACAGCATACAAAAGTAGGACTTTCTATTTCCAGTAGATGGATTTATGTTCACTTTCGGTAAGCATTAGTGATTAGAAGTCACTACTTTGACACCCACTTGAAAACTTAAAGAATCAGCACATCTCAAACAGAACTGCTCAGTTCTGAAGTGAAACTGAAGGTTGGGTGGGCAGCAACTACTTCACTAACCTGTACAAGAAAGCCTTGGACAGGGCTACTCTCCAATTGGAAAAGGCTACGTCAGCACAGAACGAAGGAGGAACTGCTGTAGAACTGAATCCACCTTCTCAAATACCTGTGCAATTCTAGGTCCAACCAACCGGCCATCAAGGCCATTACATACAGAAATGCCTTTGTTATCAGACTGTCCCATTTATATAGAGTTCAGCATTGTTTCCTTAAGCCACTGAGAACACCGCAGTGCAACCTTCCTAACCCAACACAACACAAGGCATCTGAGAAACAACTGCTGCAGACATTTGTGAATAGAAAATATCTGGTAGACATGCAAACTGATGATTAGCTTACATTCTCTACCA
Source organism: Anseranas semipalmata (assembly GCA_013399115.1). NCBI lineage: Eukaryota > Metazoa > Chordata > Aves > Anseriformes > Anseranatidae > Anseranas > Anseranas semipalmata. The sequence goes on from VXAA01001874.1 coordinate 773,856, forward strand.
AATTCTGAATCAGGTCTACAACAATGGGCATTAAAACAGAGGGAAAGTATCAGCTTGAAGACAGATGAACACATTAAATTCCTGCAGTTTTCTAAATTCTGCTGTTTTTTTTTTTCATTTAGCAAGTAAAAACATGTCAAAGTTGCACTATCTGCTACAAAGCTTGGGAAACACTGGTTCCAAGAATCCAATTAAGAAGCCCAAGCTTATGAAGCTAGTTAGTTACAGAAGACATCTGTAAGAAAATTTGATATGCCAAGCACTCCAAGGTAACATTTCTAACTACACCTGACATCTGACATCACCCCTCTCCAGAAAGCCAGACTTAAGAATGTTAAGCTTAAATCTGGTCTACTACTTTATTTCAGAATACTGTTTAAAATATTACGTTAACAAAGCTATACCAGACAGGAAAACCCTTTAGTGCTAACAATCTAATCTTCAGTTGCCAAAAATGTAGAATTAACAAGCAGCACCCCAATCCATCAAGCACAAGCTCTGAGCATCCTTCTGCCTCATGCAAACTCAGTTAATTCTCCTACTTCTTTCCTCACCAACTCGCTATTTTCCACCTCTGATAATTCTCCCTTCAATATAGCAACCAAAACCAGACGGAAGAACCCACTTGCACAAATCTTAAATCTTAGTGTAGTACAGTACTGCAAAAACTGACCAAGAAATCCGATTTCCAGTGACACATTTCCCTAGCCTGAACCAGTTCATAAGGTAACTTACTCAAATACTAAATGAATAGTTTCTCTACAGCTGGTATAAATCCATGGGAATTGAAAAGAATGAGTCACAATACTCCAATCAATGTTGAAAGTTTAATGTTCCTGCTACATACTGCCTTTCAGAATTGCTAAACAAGAGTGTTGTTAATCACAAGACTGTGCTAAGCACTGAAACAGTTTTTTTTTAACCGATGCCATAAGAACTGGCACCTTGATTTGTATGATTATATCCTTCCTTTTGCTGCACTCTGGAGAGCACAGGAACTGCTGATTTAGTTACTAGCAAGCCAATCTAGAGAACAGCTTACCAAAATCTGTCCACACACAGGATTCGTGACTCTGGATCTTGCAGGCTGCAGGTGATCTTTAACATCTACCAACTCCCCTTTTCAAAAACTGTATCACATTGTATAAGATATCAAATGAGGAAGTAATTTAAACACAAGCCACATTTCATAAGAACAGTGACTTCTGAAATTTGTTGGACAACTTTTGACAGTGCTTCCTCTTTTTCGGATACAGTTGCCAGATGCTGTTAGTGAAAATGGGCTAGATCTAAGTAAGGACTTCAGATACTTCTCATGTCCAAAGTATGAACCCCAAAGCCCTGTGTTAGTTACTGCTAAAGGTCATAACTTACCATCAGTTTTGTCTCCACATGTCCCAAAGTTTAAGTCTAAACAATCTGTGCTTGATTTTAACTTAATCCTGGGAGACATTCATAGAGACCAAGTGATACCCAAACACCTGGCAGGGTCAGGGTCTCAAAGGTTAAGCATATTCTGTCAGGATTAATGTTATCACAAGACCACAACCACATCTACTTTAAGACACCTACTACAGATAGTGATGTTAACCTCTCATTACTGTATTTTTCTATGCTATGATCTATGGGTTATCTAAAAAAAACACTTAAGAGCACATCTTTGACAGTGCTGTTTTGTGTACAGCTACAGATAACAAGGGCTCCTTCTCCCAAATCCATAGGTATCTGGAGAGGAGAAAGATGACACCTGACAGGGATTCTGCAATTAAGCAGTGTAGTATTCAAGACTTCAAGGAATGAACAAAAAAAGTTTTGAGCACACTAGACCTTCTTTCTCTCAGGGGGGCTGAGGATTAAGAAGGGCACTTGGGATAAGCTTCATTACGTATTACCTACCTTCTAAGCAAGAGACATGCTGGAGAAACTTCATCCACAATCTCATCCTCACATGGCTGTTGACTCCTGCTTGCCCTGCTTTTCAATTCTTTAACCCTTCATGGCTACCTCAGTATATCAGTGGCAAGGAAAAGAGTAGCTACTGAAGAAATAGATCCATGGTTAGCTGGGCACTTCTTCACTGCCCTGTGAGGATCTTCTCATCCCACAAAAAGTTGCCTACATACTTGTTTAGAAGATCAGAACTTCTACAAATATGTAAAGTACAAGACTGTAAAGTACAATAGCATCCTACTGACTGGGAAAAACTTGAATGGAAGACATCAGTTCATAGTCTCCAAGTTGAGTGCATTCAAATCCACATCTCAAGAGCACTTTCACTGCTAGGCTAGAGACAAAACTAGCATGAGAAAGATCTAGCCCATGTTTCAACTGACAGTAAACATCCAGTATAGACAACACAAGAACCACAGCATGCAAACAAGCATAGTGAACAGAACTTTAGGTGAGGAAGGAATAATTCTTTGGGTTTTGATTCCTCCTCTTTAGATGCTTAATAGTGAGTACAAACTAGAATACAGCTAAGTGGTCTAGCAATCTCTTAGGTTACAGAGCAGATTTTGTTCAGGACAAAGTAGCTCTGTCTACAGAGACTGGAAATCCATACACGTTTCTTTGCTCCAGATTTCACACTAATAATCCAATGCCTTAGAATCAGGCATGGCGATATCCAAGTCCTTTATCAGATCTAGCCCCATTTCTAAAAATTGTCTTCTCAAAATGGCAGTGTTGACCAATCTCTGAAACACGTAGCTTAGATTCAAAAGTATAACACTGCAAATGGAAAGTGTGAATCAAAAACTTTCCAGACTGTTTTTAAAATGCTATAACTTTTCAGTAACTCAATTTTTGTTTCCAGCACAAAGTGAACTGCAGCATGAAAGATATGCCTTATCGGTTTTCACATGCAGATACACACATCATAATAAAACAAGACTAGCTTCTGAAAATACTAGGTTTTATTCACACCCCAGTGGTAAACAATAACCTTAATATGATGACTAGGTTTCTTTTGTAGATCACTATGTCACATAAAATACAAAACCCATAGCATAAACAAGCTGACAGTTATGAATGTTTAATGTGGTCTCGCTGGAAATAAACAAGTTATACTAGTCTTCTCAAGTAGTCAAATTCAAAATGCATCATCATCTCCTAGTTAGTACAAGTCACTGCCATTTCTATAACAAAGTAATGAAGGCACAGCTAGTGCAAGCAGACAAACCCGTTCAGACTACTGGGCTGAAAAATACTTTGGTTGGTTCTTCAGGAGAGAGTTTTCTCTAAACAAATATTGGTCTCAGTTAACAGTTCTGATAATCTTCACAGCTGCAGTCTAATAGCTACATGACAAAGACTTCACAAGAACCAAACTATGTAGCAATGAATTAACATTCATGCTTTAGGGGATTTACTGCATTCTACATATTGGCAGAAAATTATACTGTTAAAATGCTAGGTAGATTGGACCTACATTTTAAACCAGTTCTTATGCATTTGATTTCCTTTTTTTTTTTTTAACAAATTGGTTACTTAATTCTACCAAGATACAAAACATAAGGCTGTAAGTAACTAATAGTTGTGTTTAGGCTATTACAGTGCAGGTAATCCTCAAGGCCACATATACACTGCTTCACTGCTGCTTGCATTCTGCTGGGTTTTGATCCTTCTGTTGAGAAAAAAGGAAATATCAGTTTACAGATATCAATGCTTTAAAAGAGTTATTAAAATTGCTAAACATACTTTCTGAAGTTCCAGTATTCAAGTTCTTCTTGCATCTCTTCCCCTAAGCTAATTGCCCAGTATTAGTACTACCACTATCTTTGGGTGTGGCAACATCCACAATGCCTTTTTGTTGTTGTTTGTTAATGTATACATATTACAGATGCAGAACAAAAATCAGTTCAGAACTAAGTGTGGTGGAATACTCTAAATGACATCAAAACTGGAAAAAGAAGGTCAGTTATGTACAGTATCTAACTGGCTGGCTCAGAAGCATAGGCTTCAGAAGCATCCATACCTTCTACACAGTTTGAAGCAAAAAGCCTTCCCATGGTCAGTAGCAAAGGCACAGCCTTACTCCAGAAGCCACTGTATAGCAGCACACAAACATCAAATCATGGTATGTTCTTAGCACTCTGGAAACATCTTTTGAGATAAATTCCAGTTGCTAGAGAAATCCCAAGTGGAAATTAAAAACCCTTCTATATTGAAACAGGCAATCAACAATACCTCACAGTAATATGGGAATTTATGGAAAAGGCTTTGGGGGATTAAGAGTTCAGTTGCAAGTTTTACTCCACTACTTTGTCTGGATAACTATACTAGGACCACAGTGCTAGCTTTTAGCCTGTGATTAGCTTACAACTATTTATTCTTATTTCAACACACTGTAGAGCCACTGCCATCTGTCTCTCTAAGCCTTTGGCAGTTCTCTCTGTAACTGAGCGTACAATCTTGCCCTCAGTTGTTTAGCTTAGCAAAAAACAATCTGAAGTGGTGGGAAATAAGAAGCCCATGGTGGGAAATAAGAAGCCCAATTTGCAGCTGTTTCATTTTGATTCCAAAACTTTCTTGAACAACTGGAAGTAATTTGAATACACTATTGCAGATGAAACATCCTCAACAGGTTGTACATCTTGATTAGTAGTTCAATACCCCACATCTTTTCAACTACAATGTTAAAATTATAGTATTTTGATTGTAGCTCAAACCATTCCTACTGGAAAAATATACTTCTTCCTCATTTGAAATAGAAGGGACATGTCACAGCAGACATTTTTAGTTCACACAGCTTTGTTTTCTGACTGCAGCTTTTACTTTTTACCATCAGACACCTCCAAGTGGTTAAGGATGCCTCCCTACAGGAAGGACATCGAGGTGCTTCGGCGTGTCCAAAGAAGGGCAACGAAGCTGGTGAGGGGTCTGGAGAACAAGTCCTACGAGGAGCGGCTGAGGGAGCTGGGGTTGTTTAGCCTGGAGAAGAGGAGGCTCAGGGGTGACCTGATCGCTCTCTACAGGTACCTTAAAGGAGGCTGTAGCAAGGTGGGGATTGGTCTCTTCTCCCCATGTCAAGTGATAGGACGAGGGGGAATGGGCTAAAGTTGCGCCAAGGGAGGTGTAGGTTGGATATTAGGAAAAACTTCTTTACTGAAAGGGTTGTGAGGCATTGGAACAGGCTGCCCGGGGAAGTGGCTGAGTCACCATCCCTGGAGGTATTCAAGAGACGTGTAGATGTAGAGCTTAGCGATATGGTTCAGTGGAGGACTTGGTAGTGTTAGGTTATAGGTTGGACTGGATGATCTTAGAGGCCTTTTCCAACCTAAATGATTCTATGATTTTAGTACTTGACTGTAGATGCATTCCTGAACTTTGACTTCTGTTACCTCAAGAAATAACAGGCTTGCTATCATCTCCCCTGAAAATAAACCATCAGCTTGACAGATTTCCCCAGCACAATACAAGAATCAGCTTGTGACTAGTTCCCAAAACCTGAACATTGATTACTTGAACAGTTCTCTGCATGTTCTTATGACTACTGTTCAACATTTCCATCACTGAATTAAAACAGCAACTTGCTGCAAGACAAGTTTATAGAAAACCAAGCTTGACTAATTTCAGTGCTCAATTACTTTTACAAAATGTTTCTTAGTGAAAGAACTTCAAAAAAGTTGCCAAGTCAATATCAGACTGACAGAACTGGGACTAAAACAGCCTCAGCCAAAACAAACTCACCATAAGAACTATTAAATGCTTAAACTAAAACTCGAGATTTAGCCTCCATTAAATATTAAGGATGTGAATGCATATATACACTTCAAATATTCCTTGTAATTTCTTACTTTTGGGTCATAATCGGGATCATTTTCTTCATCTGCTTCTTCTTCCCCCTCCTGAAAGAAAACAGTTGTTTACATTTTGCTAGCTCATCCACATTAGCTTCCCAAGCTATTTTCAAGAACATCGATTAAATTTTACTCTGAAATACATTAACTACCACTTCAAGTTATGCATATTGTATTAGTTTGCCCTCTACAAAGTGCATCATCTTTTGTCATCAGTTGCAACTTGATTTGTAAGTTATCTTAGGGTTGCCTTTTTTTTTTTTTTTTTTTTTTACCTCTTGAAAATATAATATTCAGCCTGGACCCGTAAAGACAAGCTGTCGTACCTTACATTCATAAGCATAACTTAAACTTCGTGTTCAGAGCATTCAAAATCTAAAGGAACATATTCCAGACAGACAACAGAAAGGAACTATTTAAATCAAGGCAATCTGTCAACTTACCTCATCATCTGCCTCTTCACCTTCTTCATCATACTAGGAAAGAAAAGAAATGGTTATGACAGTGTTGTAAATGCAGTCATTTCACACATCAATTCATTCAGGATAACTTAAGTAGATGCCAGAGACCATCCACATTGTACTGTGCTTTAAGAGAACATCCTATATCTGACAGATTTAAAAAAGCTTTACGAATCAGCATGAATAATCTCTTAAGCTACGCTCTGGCAGAGAAAGCTTCCTGCTTTATATTCCTTATGTGCAACACTGGAAGAGATTATGAGACTGTGGTAACACCTCTGTCCAGCAGGGTGTCTCAGAGTGTAAGGCAGTCCATACAACCAGTCACTTCCCTCTTCTACCCACTCCCATCCACAGCTCTGAACTAAAGATTACAATGCTACATTTTAAAAATCCAGCTTAATGTTGGATCTGTCTTAGCCAAATCAGCTCAATAGATTTGTTGAGCTTGTCAAACTATGCTCGTTTGTAGGGAGGCAGAGGGTAGAAAATATTTTATCTATATACAGTTCTTGTTTTTTGTGGTTTGGTTTTCAACCTTAGCTCGTTTAATGCATTGAATTCAAACTTTTGCAGAGCTTGTTTTGAAAAATTTGAATGGGTTTATCTGCCATTTTCTAAAGAGTGCCCTCCTGCAAGGATCAGGCCTGAATCTCAAGGAACTTGGTAGTCCAGTATCACTAAGTACAAAGAACATGCTGACCAGCTAGATAAATAGATTAATTTGTTCTCTGGCAGCTCATTAGATTTCTATGGAAATATCATTCACACCCCTCTAGGAATGCCTTATACATAAACTTCTACTCAGACATCCTCTAAATGTTCAGCTTCTATCACTGCTTTTGTTACAGAACTCTAAAGTCATTACTTTTAATATTAATTACATCTTTGTGCTGCTCCTTATTTAACACCCTAAGAAGTCCATGTGGAACTAATGTTTATACCTCCCATTCTAAGGATACTAACATTAATTACAAGAGACAAAAGTTACCCAAAATCTTTAAGCAACATTATTCAGAAGCTTTTAGTTCTTTGAAAGAATATTACTTACATCATCATCATCATCTTCAATAGCTTCTCCTGTGAAGTACAATACCGATCGAGGGACTATACGTTCACGCAAGAAATGACCTATTTCAAAGTCTGCAGCAAGGATTGCCTCAGCATCATCATCCTGCATAAAACAATGTTATTTTCTAAACCATACGTCAATAAACTTTTGATGCAAAAACCACAAGTTGCACAGATTTTGATACGGCCACAAATCCCATGTGCTGACTTTTTAGTTCAGGATTTGCTTTATAGAAATTGAGATTGTGAGATCAAGTTTTACACTTCAGACATTCTACTCACATTACACAGTTTAGGGTTTGCTTCTTCAGTAAGCTTAACTATACAAAGTTCCAGAGTTTAAATTTTATTCTTCCCCTACATCCCCATTTACATCTAAAGACAAAGATAGTTTAATACCTCCCATAGATTTTCATGCACAGTATTAAGAACCACTAACCAGGTGAGCCTAATTAAGTATCTCCATGATTGTTATTAATCAACCCATTGCAAAGCACTTGCACACCTAAAAATGCTCCCCACTCTAATAATAAGCTGTTAAAGTGAACTAAACCGAACTCTACAATCCAAGTCAACGAATATTCATTTTAATAAGGAAAACTCACACAAACTATTTATGATAAATATTCCCAAATTGAATACAGAATCACTGAAAGCTGAACCTATTTAACAAATTCCTAAGCAATCTCAACAAGCACTTTGTATATAAAAGGCAGGAATTCTTCTACTGGTGGTTCCCCCACCCAAAACTCCTTACTTTTGATAAGACAACTTACCAGGTCTCCGCTTTCAGGAACTGTAAAAGAGAGAAAGAAAACAAGTGAGTAAAGTATATATGACATTTAAAGTTAATGCAAATCAACTAATATTCTGTTTACCTTCAGGGGGACTAAAGAAGTTGAAGAAGGAGTCATTGGAAACAGTTTTTGTCACTGTTCTAACTGTTCCACGGCCCTTGTGTTTCTGTTTCTTCTTAATGGTTTTCAAAGTAACATTTTTTCCTTTTTTCCAGTCTATTTGGCAGCTGGAGAGGAAGGAAAAAAAAAAAAAAGACAGCTGCAGCTTAAAACAACTCCACTTGTTAGCTACTGAGGCTTTCGTAACTGTAAGGGATACAGTGAACGTATAAATTAGAATAATGTTTAATCAATGCTATCTTTTCATTTTATACTTTAAGCAAATACCAGGTTTCTTTTTAGGATTGAAGTTTGTTCATCCAGAACTTTCTCCTTCAATCTCTGGGATATTAAATCTCATCTGCTACCAAATTCTACCTAGTTTCCTATCAAAGAACGGTGTCACACCATTTTTAGTGTGACCAAAACATTATAAAGTAGTGTCATATTTGGTCATACTAGTATAATGTTAAGGTTTACTACATACCATTATAAAATCAATAAACCTTTAAAATAATGCATGAAGCAGGTATGTAGGCTGTTTTTTGTTTGACTCTTGTTGCTTAGAGCAAAATCATACCCACAGGCTTAAATGACACTCAAAGTGTTCTGGGAACATGTAAATGAAGAAGTGACATAAATAAGGCTGCCCATATTTGCAGAAATTTCTTGATTAGATCCCTTAAAGATTCAAAGGAAAGAGGTGACTTGTTTTGCAATAAGAAGCTATCATAGTTAAAATACAAAACAAGAATTAGGAATAAATCATTTTCATAAAAGCACAGTGCATCTTACAGGGATCTGTGCCAGGATTTCTGTTTTTCAGTAACAATCCAAATTGGGGAAGACAAAATAGTTTCATCAAATATACTCAGACTAAACTTTACAGGACATTTGCAGCAACGTATTACATTAAGTGACTGTGAAATGAAGTGCAATGAAAGTCAATATTAAGTGCACAGTAGTGCACAGATAAAACCAATCCTGACTATACACTGAAAGGCTCTAGTTGTTACTGCTCAGATGAGCAGTCAGAACATTAAAGAGACATTAACACAAACGCAACTAAACAGGTCATGATGCATACATAAATCCCTGATGACTGTTCTCTATTTGTTAAATAAATTAATTGAAAGGTGCTCAGAGAGACATTCAACTGTTATAAAACAAACTAGACAACTGCAATACAGAACATAAAACTAGACTTGCCTTCACAAAAGGACTTGCCTTCTGCATGTCAGAAATAAGGTTTCCAGAAAAGTAATCAAGCAAGTTTTGAATAAAGATATCCAGGCCTACTGATATATAATACTACCTAGTTTCCAATTCAGCTTCAGTGATTGCATAACAGTATTGTAGATAGAATTGTATTTGATTTTTATGTGCATATATAATATAGATATATATACTATATATGGACTTATAAGTTACGTAAATATTCATATTAATATACAGTTTTATATATCGTATTTATATAAATATAGATAGGCATGCAAGGAAGAGTCTTAGGTGTTTCAAACTAATTTGAAGTTACAAAATGGCAGTTTTAAAAAAGTTAAGTTACTGAAATACACTAAAAAGCTCAACTTGAGCCTAGCTGTTTACAACTTACTAGGTAACAGCATCTTTTCCAGCACCTTCCTAAGATCTATAGAAGTCTACAGTTGGATAACAATAAAGAAACCGTTACATTACCTTAAAGCTATTTATTAGCACTCACCCTGTACAGCCCATGATTTCCGGTCCATCAAAGGAGAAGGGATCAGAATCATCTGGCTCTGACCTCATTCTATACGTCTTTGTCAACACTTCATTTGTGAAATAGTCATTTGGTTCAAAGTGAAATTCTAATGTGAAACTCTTAAAAAAAGAATTGCAAAAAGACAATGTTAGCAATCTAGCAACACAGACCTTTAACTTCTACATACTTAAAGGCCAAACTAAAAACATACATGCAACAGAACATAACCATCTCTACCAATATTGAAGTGGTGCACATAAGACCTATTCTAGAATTTGCTGCCTAAATTGTACAATAAATATTCAAACATTTTCATTTACTATGTTGATCTTGTGCTTATTACTTAATATACTGCTTGCAGCAATGACACAAGATCTCTTGGTGTACAGATTTCTTGATGCTATGTTACAGAGACAGCTTATAAATTTAAAATATTAGAACTTAGCAAGTTATTTTCTCTCTGGCAAGGAATTATATCCTATTATAATAGCTATACAAAAAGCACCTGAAGATGTCAAAATTTAAAAGTGAAACTTAGTGATCAGATACTAAGGCCAAGTTATTAACTAAGCTGAATCTGAAGAATAAATTAAGAATAAATTCATATGGTATTTCAAGACCAGTACTAGTCCTTGTACTGCTTTTCATAGGACAAAAAGAAGCTGTATATTTCTCAGGATTGCCATAAGACAATTGCTTATCACAGGCCATGTTATTGATTTGTCTATATGAGCCTTAAGATAACAGAGGTAATCTTGTTCAGTAGGTTAAACTAACCATAGGCTGTCCAACTTCTGAAAACTTCACTTTTATATCTTTTAAGTGTTTCAGGATAGGTTCATCATGTTCCTGCAAACATAAAAAAAGTTTATTCAATTTTCATAAGATTATATTGTACAGATGTAAGACACTGCAGAGATAAAAAGCTGTATTTGGAATGAGTGAACCTTGACAAGAATCTTATTACAACACTCAAACATTTTCCACGTACATGACCAGCAGATGGCAACAACAGCAGCACAAAATTTCCACTGCAGTACACAGCCTAAATCCCATGCAAACGAAATACAGCTTTTAGCAATAATTAACACACATTTCATGCATGCATTCCTTTATACATAGAAAGTGCATTAGTAAGGTAAAATTACAAGTTCAACAAATAAGAACACAGCAAGAAAGTATTTCAGAGTGCTCTCTGCTCCGAGTTGAATAAAGTACCAGAGATGACAGCCAAGTACTCGCTCCATTTTCACTCTCCAACAGACATGTCAAGTACTGTACTGTTCCTACTCCTTCCTTAAAGAGCACACTTGGATTAAGTACTAAAGCCACTTCCAAGCAACCTGGGCTACCACCTACCTGAACCATATCACTGAGCAAGTCCACATTTTTGAATACCGTCAGCCAAAATTCAGGAATTCCTTTAGGGTCTTCTTTTTCTTCATCTTTTTTTTCTTCTTCAAGCTTGGCTTTCTCTTTCATTTCCTCCTTGATAGAATAAAAATGTTAGTTTTCTAAATTAAAGGCATGCTCCACAAGGTTTGTTAACTGTTTTATGCTGATAATAGTACAGAGTAAGTTTCATGTGCATGCTTTAAGCAATCGATTTGGAATTATTATCGAGCAATAATTTTGAAGCTTTTTTTTTTTTTTTAAAGAAAACTATCTACTGTATTGAATCTTGTTTCATGCTAAAGCTTGAGATATTGACAAGAACTTATTATAATACTCACTGAAATTTCTTCTTCAACGTCTGCTTTCCATTCACATTCTTCCTCTGTAGGTTCATAAATTGCATTGATGATTTCACTCCGCTGGAAAATTGAACCAAAAATATTTTTATATGTTCTAGTTATTGCAATCATCAATATCCTAACCAATAAATTGCTAATCCTAGTTTCATATAATGTATTATCTACTTAACAAAACTTTTTCTGCTGGCCCTAGACTCAGCAGATACCAGCTTTTCAACACACTAAAATAAGCAGCAAAATTCCAGAAAGGCTGCTACATCACCTATTATCTGCTCAGTTAACAGGATGAGGCCTGATATACTGAAGTGATTTTGTTAACCATGGAACAGACTGAGCCTTTCTCCCCCTTAATCTTAGTTGATATTCACAGGAATGGTGAAACAGTGTCAGTTCAGCTGAATGGGCACATATGAGACCAAAGTAATTCAGAACATGCATAAGCTTTCACAGTTTATATTCCCTTATGTTTTAGCTAAACCTTAAGTACGAACTAGGTTAGCATTAAAATACCTTGTCAAATAGGGGCTGATAGAGAGCAGCATACTTTCTTTCCAGCTCATGAACTTCTTCATAGAACTTTGCTTCTATCTGTGCACACTGAACTTGAAGATTCTTGAGAGCATTCACACGTCTTTTAACAACTTTAGGCAAGCTGAAAAATTCGGTGGCAGAACTGTTACGATCACTGCATTCTAAGCACATATTGACCCCTCCCCTTAAGCAGCCCCCTTAATAACCAACTTGCATCAAAACAGATTTCACACTCTATTTTAAACCTTAGAAAGCTGAACAAATCAAAACTATGACCCCATTGTACCATGCAGACTGAAACTGTTAGCACAGGCTCTTAAACAGGCTTAACCTGAAATAGAACCAAAGAATTTCAAATACCTGGGTGAATCATGAGACAAACTTGTATAAAACTTCACATTAAGATTAAGCTTTACATTATCACTGAGCAGCACGGCAAATTTGTAAGATTGAGCATAATTAAGAAAGAGCTAACCACTAGTTTGTTTGGCTTTATGAAAGAAAGTTCAAGTCAATTGAGCCATTACTTCACTAAGGAAGCCAATCTTCAAAATTCATATTTTTGTTTCACTCGGGAAAGAAGCTAGGACTACTGTCTTCATATTCCCTGTCACTCCCAAAATAAGCCGGAACTGTTTTGCTAAGTGAGCCACTGTATTATACATGTGTAACATGAAAGCAATTAATGCAGTCCTCATTGTAAACAATTGTCAGCTACAACTCTTAATAGTAGTTCCACTTGGAGTAAACTACAGTAAGATAGAGTTACTGTTAGGATAGAAATTTACTTATGTGAAGGCAATTAGTGACATTCATGGAGTAGCTTTCTGACAGCCTCCATTGCCCATGATGTGAGACAGTTCTCAGCATACGGCTACGGAATATTACGGTGTTAACTTTCTGTATTTAAGCAGTTGGGTCACACTATTTAGAACACTGTAGTAAACAGTTGCTTTCATATTTGTTAGTACCAGCTTCAGGTTAGAGGAAGTAACCAAGAATATGTTAGCTAAGCTAAACACTGAAAGTTCATATTGATTACTAATGATATCTGACCTCTAATTAGGCAGGCTATGCACATGATCCAACACCCTTGTTCTCTTTAAAATGTAGAATCCATCTCCCTAATGGCTTTATGCTCAGCATGAATAACCCGTTTCAGGTTACTAAGACAATATGCAGATAACCAATGAATCAAGATTTCCCTTAACCTTCTGACTTACGCAAAAGTAAATCTGCTACACATACTACCAAAAAAAACTTAGTCATGCATGTTCATAAAGGGTTGATAACATTCTTGTTACATTCTAGAAGAATGGGAGTAGTCAGCCATTTGTTGTAACTTTCACTTCCAGTATATCAGAATGTTGTAATAGCAACTTAAGTAGCAAGTTCAGTTAGTTCAGGGAAAAAAATGTTAAGGAATAAAATTATTACAACTGCATAGATAAGTCATACCATAAGTCATAAGTCAATAATCAGCAACCTAATGCCACGGGCATATATTTAGACTAAAAGTACTTGGTCCTAGCAATTGCATGTAAAAAAGTGAAATTTCTAAAAACTAGTGCCATAACATGCAGCATCTCCAATTCCAGAGCATCAAAACAAAAATTTTAACCCCTTTATTAGAGAATCTAGAACCTTTTGCATGTACCAGAAAGCTATATTTTGTTACAGTCCATGCCAACTAGTTCAAGTTTCACAATTTGTAGATCCACTACATTTATAAAGTCCATAATTTTTAAAAAAGAAAAGTAGTTTCATGAAAGAGACAGCTAATACAAAGCAAGTCGAAAATGGAGAAGTAGATCAAGAAATCTGAACCAGACTGCACAAGTACAATCATGGCAACTAAAACTTGATACTCTGAATACAAGCAACTAACAAATGTTACAATCACACAAGAATGCAACCTCTAACTAGCAGCTGAGGGAAAGCCTCCTCTAGGAAAGTAAGTTTCATTAAAATTATGGTAGCCAGGCACAGGTGAAGTTATTGAACAGTTGCCAAACTTAATGGATTCTAAGCCTAAACAGATAGATGTTTTTCTGGAACATGTTTAGTTTCCCACCAGTCTATGCATTTAGTTCCTACATAACAGCCCACAAGCAGGATTTTAGGATCCCAGATTCCTGCTGACTTCTGTGTCACCTCAGTGCCTAGACTCTGTACACAAATTAACTTAAAATAGTATTTGGGAAGACATTTAAGAGGCACCTGTAAAGCATGGTTAAATCAGCATGCATATGTTGAGAAAGTGCAGATTAATGTTACACACATTTTCCAGCTATTTTTCTACTGTAAATTAGATAAGCATTTGGTACAATGGCAAAGCTGCAATGCTTTTGTAAGAGAATGCACTACTGTACTTGGAATAGATGAAGAAATGGTACAGTATCTTAGAGAGCAGCTGACTAGAAGAATGCCATGTAAATCAACATTACAACTTTTGTTCACTTCTTAGCTCAAGGACCTGAAAGATTAGTAGAGGTTAATTAACATCTGTTGGAAAAAAAACAGAAGAAAAATATTGGCTATAGAAAGCCTATAGTGTACAGTGTCTAGAAAAGAAAGGACCTGTGTACCCCTTTGACTCCTTGGTCTACTTGGTCCAGTATTTATTAGGGTAGGCTGTTAAGTGTGCTTTTCTTCTATGCTACTATTTATAATAGAGGAAAGTGGTAGGAGCAGCAGCAGCAGCAAAGCCTGTTATTCAGCAGCCGTCCCAGTTAACATCAATAGCTGTGTAGGACCCTATCACAGTGAGATAGCTGTGCTTTACAACTCATGTGAATGTGGTGAAAAGTTCACACACAGGTTATATAAAAGAACTGGAAAAAAGTCTACCTGTTAAAGCAGATGGGGGAAAGAAAATTTTAGCAAGCAAGAGATTGTTTCAAATGTAGATACATAAGGAGTCCACATCAAGTATTGATACAACATTCCTAATTTTATTAGATTTCTGGGTACACTAACCACAAGATGACCATGTATTTGTCCACGTTTCAGATTAAGGCAAAGCTACAAAAGACATGCCAAAGAGCAGGAAAAATCTTTTAAGTATGCCGTTTTGCAATTGCAGGGGACAGCATCAGCCACTAAGTATTTTAGCATTCTTTTCTTCAAAAAGGCCCAAATAAAAAGCCTTTGATTCTGAAACACACTACAGACTGACTATATTAGTTTCCTGCTCTCTAGGCAGCACGATGGTTTATAATTATTAATCCTACAGACAATAATGTTCAGAAAGCAAAAGCACCATTTATACCACTCTGCTCATACTGAATTAGAACAAATATTTTACCTTTCTATATATCCTGTAGATGTTCCTACCAGACCATCAAGTCTTTCCTGAAGAGCTGCAAGAATCTGAGGATTTTGCATCATCTGCACAGTCAACTGTCGAGCTAAATTAAAAAAGAAAAGCCCGTAAGTACAAAGTGCATCTTCTGGACTGGTCTCAAAATACTATGAAAAAAACAGTAAATTTACCATATATACACACTTGTAAGAAGAAACACAGGCAGAAAAGTATTTTAAACATCTCCATTTTGGAAGCATGGATCAAATCCATCCTACCCTGATCAAAAACAGCACCTGGATTAAAATGGCCACTATTCAGCAAACTGAGCTTTTGCTAAAAGGGAAGGCTTTATATGATGCCCCTAGAAGCATCAGTTTTGCATTGTCTGCTTCTAATTTGAACTCATTAGGTAAAGCAAATTAGTAGAATTTGTGCTGTTACTTTAAGGAGTCAAAACTGGAGTTGGGATTTTCATTCCTTTTTAGATAAACAAAGAAACAAGACTGCTTCAGACTTGGATTTAGAACTGCTTTACAAATCTATGCTTACATATTTTGTCTTGCAAAAGAATAAAATAAATTATTCATTATATTTTTTTTAAAGGAATAGTACATCAATCCAATCAACTCAGTCTGACATTCTATTGATTACAGAATACCAGTGCTAAGTACTTGATTTGTATTATCTACCTCTTTAGAAATCATTTTGCCCAAATGGGAAATCTGTTCCAAATTATACGGTAGAAGTCCATTTTAGAAAATACACAAATTGCTAGCGTTAAGTGTTCTCATTACCCATACCAACATCAACCCTTTTACTTCAGTTCAAAGTCCGTGCCTAAGCAACCTGCAGAAATGAATTTTCTAAGTTCATATTTAATAAGAACTTATGATCATTTTTAATCATGCTGTTTTGCCTTCTTCCCCCATCCTCAACATTTATAGGTATGCAAACAAGTATTTTGCATTCCCTATAATACACTATCTTTATATAGCATTCTAACTGACACCTTCAAATTAATGGGGAGCTTTTCAATTCTGATATGTTATGGTTTTTGAAATAACATTTGAATTTTTGAAATATTTATTAAATATTTTTTGAAATAATATTTAATTCACCATTTATATGTCCTAGCACTGAAATTACATATTGAAAAAATTATATTTCAAGTGACATTCAAAAAAGGAGGCTTGTTTCTCCATAAAGATTGCAGATTATATTTTAGCAGTAGAAGCTGTAGCTACTTCTTAAAGGCACAATATCACTTTAGTCAACACCACCCCTCTTGTTAGGCTATCTACATTTTCTGTGGTCTTACTATCAATTACTCTTTCTTACACTTAAAAACCTATCCAATTGTGCTGTTCGAGTCTGTTGCCAGTTATTCTTTAAAATACTAAATCAGTACATGCATCATATATATGGCATGCCAGTGCCAACATTCCCTCAAACTGAAATCTAACCACATGTTCTGTTTTGCAAGTTCTTGGATCTATGAACATTATTTTTTCAATGAGGTTTTTCCCAAAAGCAAGAGTGCTTTACTGAAGTGTTTACTGAAAAACCTTCAATATATTTTAAAATGGAATTATCCAGGAAAACAAAGGAGTAAAATAGGTAAAACTTAAGGAAGAATTGTGCATGGAAAAAGACACTAGAAAACCAGCAAAAGAACTGCTTGACAATATCATTTCAAAAGACTGTCAAGTTCGCTAGTACTGAAATGTTTTTCACTTATAAAATTCAATTTTCCTCCAAGATCCATATAGTGTAATTTTGCCTCTCAGATCCTCATGTATAGTTGCTGGGATTAAATACTAAAAATACTGTTACTCATCTCTAGGTTCCATTGGGACACCTGATTATTTACCATTTAATTATTGTAAATTGTTCTTCAGCTGACCTGTATTATTCAAAATATTGCAATCCAGTTTCAGAAACACTTTCAATAGATAGATCAAGGCCTCTAACGCCACCTTGAGGAAAATTACCTTATTTTTCTTTAGTGTTACTACTCTGTTCAAGCAATCATGGAATGTGACATTATCAGCAATCCAAACCATTTTATTGCAGAGATTATCATCTCTCACAAAAGCTGTTATTTCTCTTTCGGCTACTTGCTCTCCAGATACTATCTGCACCCCCAATCTTTAACTACAAAGTATGAGTAGGACTGTTCAGCCCAGAGATAAAACAATTATTCTCATACATGTTCAGGGCTTTTTTGTTGTTGTTGAGGGAAAGGATGAAGTATTTATTGATTTCTACAGATAGTAACACTAAGCATTTTTATTCTGTTCATGACCAAACAGCTCAGCAGCAAATTACTAAGCAACTGATCAAAAATAATACATATATGCAACTGATTTTTTAAAAGATTTTAATAGCTATAAGTTTTGAAATAATCTGCTAACACATCCACAATAACCTTCTCTTTTCCAATTATACATCCTTACGGGTGGCCAGTGCTACTTGCACTGGTACTGACCATGACTAAAATGAATGACAGCAGACAATTAATAAAAGTCACAACTGGGGAAAAAAAAGTCCTTGCTTCATAATTTAAACAGAGTAGTGTATCAGTAGTTATGCTTTACCACTCTTCCTTTAAAAAGGTAAAATCCTTTTAACATTAACTAGATAGCAAATATGCAGCTACTTAAAAAGCCTTGTTTTCCATGTTACCTTTGCTGTTGGCATCTTCACCAGCTTCTTCCTCTTCTACTTCTTCAACATCTTCCATATCCTGTTGATCAAGTTCAGACTGTTCTTTGCTATTAGGAAGATTTAATAACAGGATTAAGTTTTTGTTTTTTTTTTAAATTCTACAATGAGCTTAAAGAGTTAAAGATCATGTTGGTACAAGCAAACTGATGCATTAGTTATCTATGAAAATCTGTAAATTCTAATAGCCAAACAAAGCAAAATTTGTCTTCATAGATCCAAGTGTCACTTTCAGACTCAGAACAGTTTATAGAACTAGCACCTTTGCAGAGTTTTGAAGATTCCTTTTACAGAAGAACTCCTTCAGCTCCTATTGATACCAGCAAGTTCAAGCCTCCTTCTGCCCTACACATCCTCTTTGTTAAGATGTGGAGGCCTTGAGAACTGAGATTAGGTTCACCCAAACAATACTTCGAATCCCACAAAATATGAGCAAAGTACAGAAAAAGCTACATTCAGTGGAAAAAATAGTAACGGGTAGTACTGTCATTTTCCCCTCCAGAATTCCAGCTAACATAAGTTAACCTCGCCCCAGTCTTAGAGTTAATTACAGTTAAGATCCCAAACCCATCTGGCATGAGCAACACAAGCTCTTCTCCCACGTGCAAATGCTATGAAACACTCATCTTGCCACAGTGTCAAGATCACATTGTAGTAGATAGACCCTGTTCCTCATGTATCTGGAGAAAATGGCCATCTGAAGCACATAGCAGGACACAGCCTCAGTAAGCTACAGATTTTACTTACTTGTCGATGTCTGCCATTCTCAGATTTCAAACCCTAGAGAAAAAAACACAAACAAAATGCAAGAACAACAGCATTAGATAGGCAAGTGTCATAATGCTGAAAAGGAAACACAAACTACATCAGCTTTCAGAAATAGGTTAAATGTGTTGCAGTCTAAAGCGGTGTATTCCCCATACGAATGTTTTAAGCTCTCACTCTAAAGCATACAGAAATACTGAAAAATGTCATTCTGCTTTAGAACCAATAGATCTACTAACTAATTTAAATACCAGCAAAACAACATGTTGCATTTTGTATCATAGGATTGCATTCATATCACAGATTGATAACTAATCCTGCCTAATCAAAAGCAACAAAATTATGAAATATAATCTGAGAAAAAAATGAAGTAACAAGGATGCTAGAACCCTTTTGCTAACTGTTTACTCACTTGCAGCATGCAACTGCAGACATGGGATACTTACCGCTAAGTCACATTCTTTTAATACTAAACATGCCTTTTTGTGGATTCATGGTTAATCCAAACTTTACAAAACCAATCCTAGTAGTTCTTCAAAATACCCAGAGAATTGACATATATAAAAATAAATTTGATGCCACTTTACCAAGCTATTTAACATAGCTAACTTCCATCTCCTGAACAATCAGAATCTTCTTAAGTACCTGGGTGTCACCATAAACATGTGCAAGACTACAACATTGTATGTTGAGACTGTTGATTTTCCACCTGCAAATGATACTCAGAAATCTAGTCTACAAAAATGTTTCCGGTAACCTTAAGAGATCAGAAACAGTATTACACAGAAGACACCACTGTATCACTACCACCGCCTTAAGCCCAGTGGTTCAGGTGACACCAAGTAGCAAGAACAATCCCCTCCTCCAAGAAGCACAGAAACCACCCCTTCAGATTCCCCATTTCAGCTGCTACCCAGTACACCAAACACACAAATTTATTTCTAGAAATTCAACTCCTTATGTGTTCCAATGAGAATTTTAACCGAAGTGGGTTGTTTTTGTTTTAATTCCAGAAAAATGAAGATTTTTCTTGTTTGATCTGTCAAAAATGTGTAATGTGAGCATAATCCCCATAAGATCAGGACATTAACAATCCATATGAAGAGATATGTCAGAATCTAAACTCTCCTAAACTTAACACCTACATTCCACATAGACATAATCAAAATATATTTTCCTGGTGTCATAACTACTTCCCAACAATTACACGGGCAGGAAGCATCTGATGTCCTCATGCCAAGGAAGTATTTAGGAGGTTGCACGTAATCACAAAGATTCAATTCCCTAGTACGTGGAAAAGTTAGAGAACCGACTATTTGTCAATCTATTTCAGAAAAACACAGTATTTGCTATCAAATAGAACAGCAGCAGTACCATAAACCAAAGATCATCCAACAATTCAGTAAGAAGTTGAGGGGTTCCAGGAACATTTCTGACTCATTTCAAATTGTCCAAGTTTCAGATCAAGTTTGCCTGTTGCGTGACTTCAGGTTTACACACGGATGCAAGCTGCCTCTAAAACAGTTCCAGTCTCCTTTGCGTACCATTCTCAAAAGAATGATATCAGAGATTGAAGACCTATTGAAACTGAGAACATACAACAATTACAACTCACATCTACATGTCTCCATACTTCTTGGGCAATTCCACAATTAGCATTATTTCTGATTTGCAAAAGGTTTTGTCCATGCAAAATATACAAATTCATGCCGGACCTTTTTAAGGAGACTAGTAGCTTCACTTTGTAAAAGAACACACAAGGTACACGTGCACAGTTCACCTTCCCTTTTGTGCATTTTCATGCAAGTGTGAGAGACAAAATCCTATTAACTATTATTGCTCCTTGCGGAGACCAACATTTCCCATCTCCATTCTCCCCACAAAATACCACTTCATCTTCTGTCTATCTGGAGACAGCTCTTTCAAAGGCGCACAAGAGACCACAACCCATATGGTCTCCCCAAGCCAGCAGTCTAGATGAAACAGCAGTTGAAGCACTTTAGATACAGGTTTGTTGAAACAGACTGACTTTGACAGTTCAATTCATCTTTTTTCTAAATGATGTCATGAGATTAGCCATGACCAAGTCATCCTAAAGTGCTTTTTAACAGGTACCCATCCCATCCCAAGTGACCATTACCAGATACCTGTTTAAAAATAATATGCTGCAAGAATCCCCCCATAAACTCCTCTAGCTTTCAGCTACATTCAGAAAAAAAAAAAACCAAACACATTGGCTTTAGAAGTACAGATATTTAACAATCCCATAATAAATCTATTTCATAAACTAGTCCTCATCTTCCCCTGAAACAAAGCAGGTGAGCTGATATTATCATTCAAGTATCAAAGCACTAAAATCCTGGTTTTTAGTTACAACAGTCAGCTCACAGATATTAAGTCAAGTTCTTCTATGCTGGGCAACAGAGTGGCAGGTGAAGTTTCACCAGCGGCTTCCACGTTCTTGAATTTCTCAGCAGGTCCTTGTCTTTACAATTCTCAACAACTACCTATCATCGACTACCTTCATCCTCTCACTACTCACCTCTCTGTCCAAGATCACGTATGGCCATGCTGAAAGCATTCACCACAGCACAGAACCCTGCGGAGCTCCCATCTCTCTGCATTGCAAGGGGCAGCTGCACCAGCTCTCTGCTCCCTCGCCTTTCACCAATCTCTGCAAGGACTGTACCTTCTCCATCAATGGCCCAGCTCAGTCCAAGCCTTCGGGCAACATTCTTCAAAGCTTTTTCAGGAAATTCAAGTAGACCATATCAAATAGCTACCAACTTCATAACCTCCCTGTAGTGTGTTCGTATCTGCTTCACCCTGTTTTTCCTTCTGTTCTCCTTGCATCAGTTTTTGTCGTATCTCATCCTTTAATCTGCTCTCTGCATCTTACACAATTTTGTATCAGAACATTTGCAGTTGGGAGATTTCTTCCCAAACTGAGGAGATACTACTGTTTGTCATGACACTGTCATCTGCCAGCTCTAGACAACAGTTCTTGTGTGATGAGGCTACGAGGCACAATGCCAACAGAGCTACGCTGGCAGACATTTAGACTAATCTGTGCAACCCACTAGCATGGATGTATAGTCGCATCACATTTAGCTTGTCATTTACTTAAATAACCATAAGCTCCTCTACAAACACAGTTCTACTGGTTAAAAAACTGCAGAGGCAGACAAGTATTGTGAAAATACCTTCCCTAAGAGGAGACAGTCTTCACTATTTTTGCACAGCGTTTACTACAAGGTCCCAGTCTTGTGAGCTTCAAATACAATCAGCAATACTAAAATACTTCATCTCCCCCAAACTCAATCTTTGGATATAGAACCCCTATCACTCAGCTTTCCACAAGAATGACAACACAGCCCTCCTTCCTCACTCCTCTCATACACAGGTGCATTTAGGATTGTAAACAGCAGCTGCACCTTGACATGAGTGGCAAGAGGCCTTCACTGGTATCGCTGCTTGAAGTAGTCCCTAGGAGATGCAAGGGAAGGTTTATGAGTGCTAACAGTGTAGCCTCCACTGTTCAAAATAAAGCAGGCAAATAACCTTCTCAGTTGTAAAATTTCTATTTCCCTGTTATTTGAACAGCTACGGCCAGTGGCACTGAATTACGGTCAAATACAGACGTGTTCCATGGCTTCACTTACAGTGAAAGATGTTTTGCTGCTTACTGTAAAAATACACTGAGGAAAATAAATGCTTATCTTATCTTTGCAGAGCTTTAAAGGCAGCACATAGGATGTTAGTGCTACAAAAAGGAAGCAAAAGATCACAAATGCAAGCTACAGTACAAGCTTTCTAAAGGGTAAAGTTTAAAACTTCTTTCACACACAGCTTAAGCTTGCTCACAAGCCTGCCCGCCATGCAAGGAACGCCTTCTTTTTCTAACTGAATGGTGAAGAAACAAAAAAATCACAAGCTTAGCCACAGTTTTGAGTTCATGCTGCGAACTTATTAAAAAATTATCAGAACTCCCTTGAAAACTTACATCGTACCAAAACAGTATCCAAATTTGTTATTTGTCATGGCATTTAAAGGACACTTCACCTCTAACCTCTTTTTTTTTTTTTTTTTTTTAAAAGAAGCCAAGCCCTATACATGCAGAAACTAATAAAGACATTGCCATGAGTTTGTCCACAAGTTACCCATTAGTAAGTAACCCCTGCAAACTGAAAGCTATTTCTTCACAAAGTAATTTTGCCCGGGTGAGGACTTAGTTTTAAGAAACAACCTGTAAACATTCAGCCCTCCCCAACCAAACACCCCGGACTTTCCTCTCTCCCTTTATCCCCGCAGACAGCAGTTGGCTTGCACAACAGCGCCAGCCATGTCGCGGCCAGGAGGCAGCCGTTCTGGTGAGAAGCCTTTCCCTTCCGAAGGTCAGCTCTGAGCGTCCCGAGCAAGCACGCTGCTATTAGATTACCCTGACATCCGCCCGGCCTCGGGAAGACGGGTCACAGGGAGGTGAACGCGGAGGCAGCTGACAAGGCAAGACATTCCTGAGCCGCGGCTCCTCCAGCAGCACAGCTTTGTGCGCAGCCCCGAGTCCTGGCAGCCCACCAGCTGCTCAGCACCTCCGTGGATGCCGTACCACGCGCGGTACCCATCCCGGCCCTTCCAGGAAACATCACTTCCCCTCTCTAGAGGGATTACTCACACAATGAGCTTGCAATAGCAAGGAGAAGAAATTCCTCAAGTTGTTCAAGGGACACAAATAGGCTTTTTGAGAATACTGAACCCAAGCTACAGCCAAGCCTTGTTTACTCTCATCTTTAAAAGAAATCTAGCCTTTTGCCCAAACCAATTTCCTCAATAGTCAATAATTCGGGTACTGCAAATAAGTCAGCTCGTTCATAGAATAGCAATCTCAGCCTCTGTCTCTGGCAAGCCTTGGCAATTGGAAGCAATACATTAACAGAAAATACCCCAAACAAGTGAGCCCTATGTGCAATTAAGAAGCTGCAATAGGAAATAATAAACTGAGTGACCTAAGTCAGATGTCAGCAGAGAAAAGAAGCCCAGCTGGAGGGCAGCTAGTTGTATTAAAAAAAAAAATCAGGATTAAGTTCTGTCAACTGCTATCTGCAATGCATGCAGAAACCAAAGGTGCCAGACAAATTACATCACACCAGCCAAGTTCTACTCACTGCAGACTGGGAAACTCAACAGGAATACATTCACTGGCAGCTCCTTCAGACTGATGATCTTCCCTGGCATTCCAGGGGGCAACCTGAAACACTTTTCTCTACATAAAACAGCACCAACCACCCCCCACCCCCAAAAAAATGAAAGTAGCAGCATAGAGATCCATCACAAGACTCTGACTATAGAAGTTTAAAATAACTGTTTTCAGTAGTTTGCTTAAACCACTAGAGAGGTTTGTAATTTTAAAGGGCTCAGATGCTTAGGGCTGTTTCATTTACATGATTGTCAGAACTGGCTGAACAGCTTAAAAAGCACACACCACATGGCACAGAGCTACACGTTTCAAAATTTTTGGTACTAAGATCTAAGAAAACGTATCAATCGTTTCACAAGTGTTAGCAGAACCTCTGGTACCAACTACCAGGTAGGAAAACTGTTACACAGGAAGCCATCACACCGTGCAGTAGCAGTTGGGACTGTATTTAGCTTCTCTTCAAAAAGGGGCAATTGAATAATGTATCAGGTTTAAAAAATGTCATTTCATAATGGAATCAGGCAGAAGACCAAGTATTTTCTTTTTACTTCTGTAATCAAATTCATGAAACATGTATTAGCATGGAAAGTGGTCATGAAATAAGAGGATATTGTGATATCATTATCATATATTGTGATATTATTATTATATTATATTATGTGATATTATATTATTGTGATATCATATATTGTGATATTATTATTATTATTGATATCATTAACATGGGATATAAACATATTGCAAACAGATTATATCATTCGTATTATGGAAAAATGTCATCCTAGGAAAGCTGAAGGTCAAAAAACAAATCAGTCTCAATTAAATGAGATGGGTAGTCCTACACCAGAACATCCAGACACCGCATCTATTTGATGAAAGACATTATTAGCCACTGAGCTCTCTAGAGACTGTTTCCTGTCATTAGTGCCTCGAAGTTCTTCCGTTAACAAAAGATTTCTGATTGTTAACGTAGGAGAGCAAAAATTAACAAAATTAATTAAAACGTTTCAAGTCTAGAGTAGATAATTAAGATTGTCTGCCAAACGCAAGCACAGAAAAACAAGAGTATGAGATAATACACAAGAAAGCACTAGTGTAATGGTAAAGGCTGTCAAGGCCTGACAAAGAGACCATCGGGGCAAGCAAGGGATCCAGGTTCCCCAGCACAGAAACAAGAAGGTGCCACTGGACCCTTGCTCAGTAACTCAAACAAACCCATCTGTTCTGTTGCAATTTATTGTGCAACCACCAGCTCATCCACTACATCCAAAAGACTCACACAGTCAACAGCCAGAAATGCGAACTGCCATAGGGATATATGGGAATTTTTCAGCAGAAGCTTGAGTAAGATCTTCAGGACCAGGCGCAGACTATCAGACAAGAAATTCAAATGAGTAGTTGTGTTTCACAAAACATATTTAGAACTTCTAACAACATGCAACTGCTAAGTTGACTAAGATGGGAGCACTCAGGTCACCGCAAGGGAGATGACCATCTTCATAAATGGAAGAAACAAGTTTCTCTGCTGACCATACAATTTCCCAGTCAGCTAAAGCCTACAAAACTGGCAAATACTGCTGGAAAAGCTGGTTCTGGTTCTTCCTCAGCTCGCGTACCCCTTTCCTTTCATCAGCAATGTCTGAATAACTGTAAGGTTGAAAGAAGTGCCAGGTATTTCTTTTGTACAGGGTTAGATGTGCAGCTGCACGCGTAACAGCTGGGTCAAGAGAAGGAGGACACCAGAGGTGAGGACACCTCTTAGAACAGCTCTGGAATGGGGTTAGGCAAGTGGGAGTCACCATGAAAGCATACGCTACAACATCCTGCCTTCTGATAACATGGCAAGATTTGGAACTCGGTACTAGAGAACAACACACTAAGTCATGTCACTGCTGAACCAAGTAACACAACACAATTAACTGAAATGGTCTGCTCTCTCCCCTTCAAGTTGTTATTTTTGCTTTTCCTAATAGGTGCCTTTTCCTCAGGTAAAGGCACCAATTGCAGCCATTTGCCAACGCTACTATTTCACTAGTGCTTGCAAGCCTCTGCACAATACATGTACTGGCACGCAAGCAGAAATTTTCCACATTTCACCTTTGAAGTACTCCACAAGTTGCATGAGAACTCCAGTTACATGATGGGAAAACTCAAATTCTTCAAAATAAAGCAGAGTGATCACATACATAACTAATTTGTTATTAGTAATTGCAGGGCTTGATTTCATTTGTGTGGAAACACTTTTTGGAGCTTTCACCTTGACTAATCTTTAAATCAGGAAATGAAGAGTCAGTCAACAAATGCTGAAATCTACTATTTTTGTGGTATTTGTTTTTATTTTAGGTACTACTTGTTTACTTTTGCAGAAAAAACGCCGCCATAAAGAGAAGGAAATGGACTGGAGAATTGCAATTTAAATTCAGGACTGAATTATATCTGCGTGTTTGTCTCTGCTCCTGATCTGAACTCCCTGATCATGTTCTAAAAATAGGGTAATTAACACACAATGTGGCCTTTGTTCTGGATGCCAAGATTCTGTAGCAGAAAACACACCAATTTCTATTTAGGACAATCTTTCATTATTAGAAAAGTAATCCAGAAGTTTAAATTCATATCTGAAAAACCTAAACAAGGATTTTATTTTTTCAAACAAACTAACCACCATGGCGTGTTGCAGTTTCTCCTTTCCATCACCGATGAGGGGAAAACACCACCCATCCTGAAGGGCTGAAATCAGAATCTTCATAAATAAAAAGATCTTTAGAACTTCCAAAGAGAGTATTTCTCTATACAGTTTATGCTGGTGCAGGTAATCAGTTTGTTGCCAATGCCAAAGACATAATACAAAAACAGTGTTTTAACAAAGTACTTCAGGTAGCAGGCTGCATTTCAACAGTTGAGCAACATCAAGCTTGGTATACCAAAACATCAGTGAAGGAGAGGAAAGGAAAGGGTCAGTTGACTGCTGAGATTGCCACATAATCAAACACAACCACATTGGCAGTTATACTATCTGCAAGACTCACCCACTATAGCATTATGTTTTCTAAATCAAATTGGATAAAAACACTCTTTTACAGTCTTATCTGAAAAGTTAAAAAAAGTGATTTTTTTTTCCCAGTTTCAAACGGATGTTTTTTGTTTTCTGTTTCTGTTTGTGTTTTTTGCTGGAACATCTGATGAATGCAATATAGGAAATTCATCCACTCCCTGAGAAGCCATTGAAATTCATAAAATATATTTAGTAACTTGTTAGCTTCCATTTGATATTTTTCCATGGAAATGAAGCCATTACTACACTGCAAACCCTCAGATGTCCAGTTTTCAACAAACAAGCTAGCATTCACTGAAGACGATAATTAACTTGGATACATTTTAGTGGCTCTTTGGGGTGAGATGTTACAATTGGTAGTGAGATCCAAAAGTATACAGGTGGTTACAGCAACCTGTATTGTAAGTGACAAGCAAGTCACTTGTAAATTACTATAGGTGCAGAGTTGAAGTGTTTGTAAACATAAAATACACCTGTAGAAAGCTAAGGAATTTAAGACTTATTTACAAAATTATCTTTGTAAGCATTTTCTTCTAAATTTCACTCAGCTGTGCTTTTGGCACCAGCAGAAGTACCTGATAAACTCCTAACAGCAAAGAAGGTAATACAAGACCCGAGAGGCCAAGTCATGAAGATCTCACCAGTTCAACACCGGCAAGCATGTTTCTGATGACACTACTTGTACACGCAAGGGACAGAATAAAGCACTTACACCAGCTCGTACTGCACCATCCAAAATTAAGGTTAGTAACTTCCAGAAGTGGAATATCACAGAAATAAGAACTGCTTAAAAAGATGATACAAGCTAGGCAAAATAAACAGTACTAAAATCTAAAGTAACATATATTAGAAGAAGCGATTCAAATGATTTTAGAATTCAAAATACTAAGAAATTGCCCTGCAAAGACAGAGGTATAGTTGCATTCAGCCCACTGAAGACTTCTATTCAACTTGCAAAAGCAGCCAAGATCTGAAATGGATGCACGGTGACTAAAACACACAATGCAAGGCATGATCAGGACAGGCTTCCAGTGATGTATCCTCAACAAAAACATTATATTCGCTGCAGAGCGTTGTGGCAGAGAAGAAATGCATCAGGTCAGGGCCCAGCAACACAAATACCTGAGGATCAGAAACAGTTTGAGTCTGAGATCAGTAGCATCTCAGAAGTGAACAATGGGAAGTGATACAAATAAGTGAAGTTAAAAGGAAGTTCAAAAGAACAGATTAAACATTGTTTTGGATGTAAACACGTATTGTGGGCAGGGGGGTTGTTTGTGTTTTTCTCCCCACCCCAAAACTTAATCTCTCACTGCTTAAACCAGCTCTTTAAACTAGAGCCAGAAGAGGAAACTTTCCCTCAAGGACAAGTCATCCCATGAGAAACTTGCAAGAAAGAAGTGCCCCTACCTTGAAACATTAAGTATTAAACACCATCTAGAACAAAGTAGCAGGCTGAACTGATCTTACCACAGATACTCAGAAAAGACACCAAGTATTTATGATTCCAGCCCAGGCCTTTGCTCCACTCCAGACTTCTGCCACCTGCTTAGGGGATCCCTTGGCCAGAATTTCCAGCACTTAACAATGAGACTAATGCTAGTGTCTAAGGTTTGGGGTGTTTTGTTTATTTTAAGCAATAAATGTTAAATCAGCAGCTGAATGCTTCATAGCTACAGGTACATCTACATATTGAAGTTCTCATATTAGAAAGTTTGGTTTACATTTTGATCGTGAAGAGCTACTAAGGAAAACTGCAAGTATTTTGTTCTAGAGTCGACAAGACCAGGTGAAATGGCTGATGTGCAACTGCCTACTTGTTACTGCAAGTTAAGCTTTAAACGGGGACAGCATCATTGTAAATTATTTCTGTGCCTGCATACATTAAGCCCCCTAAATGCATCCTGTATTTCCCGATACTAAAATCTAAACAGCTTTCCATCTTTTCCTCTAGACAAGATCACCAGCCTAACCTCTGACAGCAGTTAAGATGCAGATTATGATTAAAAAGTTTAAGCTTTAGGGTAAACAAATTGCTTAAGATCTCAAACTGTTCATATTTTAACATGAATAAAAAATAAATATAAATAAAACTAAATATAATGTATCAAGAGTAAATTAGCAAAGTGTTTTTGTTTTCAGCTGAATGTAGCTGAAATTTTAGTCTGCAACATCTGCAATCTTTCGCTAAATACATGAAGCCATACTCATAATTAGATCTTCCCTTTGCATTAGTCTTGTTGAGTGTAGGAAGTCCTTAAAAACCTCATGCATTGTTTTTACATAGCTTGATTTTTCAGAAGGTCATCAAATAAATCCCCCAAGCAACTTCTGCTGACACCTTCCAGGCACGCCTGGTTTTCTAGGCAAACATACAAGGCACCAGAGCTACTCTCCAGTTTAACAAAGTTAGGTGATGAGGAACTGCACTAACCTCTGAGTGGAAAGAGGATCAGATAGATTAAATTAACTTTATTATAATCACTTTTGAGCTCAAAGTAATTTAGAAATGAAAACTGACCCATAAACATTAGACCAATCATCACAACCGTTCCTCAGATTGAACGCCGCCTGTACAACGCGGTTGTGCTCTATTATTTACTAACTGGTTTCCTAATGAGAAGTTAGAAGGAAGGCAGCCGCCCAGCCAGAAGCTCTCAGAGAAGACCCCACAGCTCTAGTAAAACACTACTGGCATCACGAAGTCTGTTTCTGTCTGCAGTGTAGTATCTTCTGTACCAGTGCCTATTGGTAGCAGACAAACACAAGAGCAATAGCAATTCATGGAAGCAAAAGAAAAGACACAATTGAAGGTCCATCGAATGTATATACAAATGCGGGAAAACAAGCAGGTATTTAAAAAGCACCTACATCTCCATTTTCTGCAATCTGTCCAATTCCTGAAGTTTCCCAAAGAAAGAAGAACCAGACCTCTGACATTTAGTTTGAGACATACCATGTTTGCAGCTGTGTCAAAAGAATCTTAAGATGAATTGGGTTACAGACAAACAGTAAAATAGACGCTGTAGACGTGTTCATTATACCTGTTGGTCTGCTGGAACAAACTGGCTTTCACCAAGGGTTTTGATCAAGAATTCAAATAGAAAATGCTTGTCTTTCTTCCCCTGAGATTCTTCACTACTGAAATTCAAATCCTCAAGCTATTTCACTCCCCTGAAGGGATATAATCTCTGCCACATTGAATTAAGTTCTCCCTGTTACAATTGCTTCAACTTTTGGGAGCTAAGCAAATGAACAGATTTATACTAACGCAACTGCCAGTAGGCTAAGCCAAAGTTTACTTGAAGATCTGCAGTTCTGTCGTTACATTAAAGAAAATGGTGTCAGTCTGGAAGACTCCGGTCTCACTCAGTGCTGTGAAAACTCTTTTTAAAAGCTTCATAACATACATACCTACAATGCCTTGCTTTCAGTTTCACTTGTGCATGACTGTCAATAAGCATGTGTGCAAGAAGACAAGAAAAAACAGAGCACCCATTTGAGGGTGCTCAGTAAGCAGATCACCTTAACAATTCCCCTGCCCGCTCCCAGGAGCGGTTTTTGAGTGAGGTACAGGCTGGACACACACCACTACAGCAAATCCATCGCTTTGGGCCCTTCCTCTAATGCGGGGCTGGCTGCAGAGATGCAGCACGCATCACACACGCACACACGCAGCAGTCCCAACACTTCACTGTCCTGTAAATGTTAAAGCAGGGCCAGGGGCTCCAAAAAGCACCAGATCTACCACCTGCGCATAAGACCCTCATTCTGCATATGCACAGATAAACAACCCCCGATCACCGGAAACCAGAACACACGATATGCAAGACCTATCACAAAATATAAGAAGGGAGACTGTTAGCATATACTTCTCACACAGCAGTAAGCAGACCACACAAATAGAAGTTCAACTATCAGTGGCCTGTTCTAAGCACGTGTATTGGATGTTCCAGGTACCAAAAGCCCTGAGTAGCCTAAATCTTTGTCCAGTACAGAGGCACCTCTGTCACCCAAATTTCAATGTATATAGACTTCAAATTTTATTTTGCCTTGTAAGTCAGGATAGTTAGAGGATTTGCAAGAGACTGGCAGCTATTCAGCTCATTCAAAACCAAATACATTGCTGTTCTCATCCTTTAAGGAGTTTTCCATTGTAAAGAGAGCACTGCATGAAGCTACTAACAAGCTACTAACAAGCTACTAACATTGTTGTCATTCTGTGTATAGCTGTACACAGCCTTAAGCCTTACCTCTTCTCTCAAGCTTTATCTCATGATTGAAATGAAAATAAATCAGGCACTACCTCCTGCCCAATTAATAAAATGCCCACTGTCAGAAGTTAAAATCCCAAGTTGGGGTGCATGGGGGGGAGCAGTTATTTGCCATACCTTGCACACCCAGTGCCCACTTCTACTCCTACCTTCCTCAAAGGGAGTCAGAGCACAAAATGCAAGTATATCTGCATAGGGCTTGAAACACCAAATGGATATCCACAAAACTGCAACGTGCTTGGAGATAAACTGCGGACGACTCTGCCATGTTATTACTGTGTCACGGTCACTTTCAGAGGGTTTGTGTTTGCTTCTAGAAGTAAATAGGGAAGGTTGAAATGCTGAAAGCCTCTCAAATGTTGACAGTGCCTGTTCCCTAAACATTCAACATGGAGTAGGTGGAATCCGCTCTATATGCAGATAGGCACGTCCGAACGCTAACACCACGCAGCACTGCCAGCGGCAGTCACTAGTTCTTCAAGGCAGTTCCTTCGCCTTCCCTGGCCATGGAGCGTGCTCGCCTCCCGTGCCTGCCGCTGCCAGCCCCCTGCGCCGGACCCGTCTAG
The DNA here is from genome assembly GCA_013399115.1 of Anseranas semipalmata. Lineage (NCBI taxonomy): Eukaryota > Metazoa > Chordata > Aves > Anseriformes > Anseranatidae > Anseranas > Anseranas semipalmata. The sequence continues at coordinate 805,993 of VXAA01001874.1, forward strand.
CGGAGGCCTCCTTCCGGGCCACAGCGGCGCGCAGGCACCCGGAGCGGCGACAGCCGAACTCCAGAAAAGCGAAGGACGCTCTTTCCGCAGGCAGGAAGCGGGAGCTGCCCGCGCCCCGGCTGCGGCTCTGGGTCCCCCTGCCCGCGGCACGGCGCGGGAAGCAGGCGCGGGAGGCAGCGGCGCCAGGCCGGGCGCGCCGCCGCCC
>VXAA01001874.1:807038-821720 GCA_013399115.1 Anseranas semipalmata
AGGAGCCCGACACCCGGGCACGGGCTGACTCAGGCGGGTAGAACCCTGCCCGCGAAGGCGGGAGTACCGCGGAACCACGCGCAGCGCCAGCTTACCTTAAGAGACCGGGCTGAAAGCTGTGGCTGCCCAAATGCTGTTTCATCAGTTTCGGTCGTTCCTGCTTTGGCCAGCACGGGCAGCCAGAGGCAACGAGAGCCTCAGCCCTCTGATTGCAGCTTGCCTGTCAGAGACCTCCGGAGCCTCTTTTCCTACAAATGCCTCTTGCCTGACTCCAAGTGAAGCTTTTACGGAAAGGCTTCCTTGCTGGGGTTTCTCTCCCAGGTGTATAGTCTTGAGTAACAACATCTCTTTGCATGCTTGCAGAAGACATCCATAATCTGCTCTAAACTTGCAGAAACTTGATTGTCTTTGAGACTTTTAGCTCCTCATGGCTGGAATGAGCCAATGACTTCAAACATTATTACAGGCAGATGGGATGGACAGACACACAGTGTGATGGCAAAAGAGCTATATCAGATATTTAATGTGTATTCCCTACGTTTCACTGAATTCTCGCATTTATTTGGCTAGTTTGCAGTGTAAATGTAGCTCTCTAAATAATGGAGATGATAATAGAAAGCAAAAGAAGAAAAAGTGATGGATCTGCCTAATATCTACAATAGTGTTAAGAACAAGCAAAAGATAAGGGATCCTATCTTCATTGTACAGTGCCACACCTTTTTTTTTTAAGTATATTCCAGTGAAATCTCAGGCTCCAAAAGCAGATATCTTTGTGGTAAAAAAGTCCTATCTACAAGACCAAGAGGACTTACGCAGAGAAGTTAGGGATATTCTGTTCCCCAGCACATTGAACATTGAATTTGGGGAGATGGGACTTCTTATAACATGCAATTTGCAATAGCTAGAAACTGGAAAAAAAAAAAAAAAAAAAGGACACAAAAGAAGGATCCAAGCAAAAGGTTGCATAGCGTAGTCTGAGTGATAATTAGGGAGAAACAGGGATTCAGATGTAATGTGACTCTAAAATAAAAGTACCTGTAGCCCCTCATAGCCCTGGGATTTTAAAAACATACTAGTTGCTAATTCTTTGTTTGTTTGTTTGTTTTCTGAGGTGTCCAATGTTTGGTAATGTGAAGAGAACAGAGATGCACAGAAGGCATTTAATCAAAACGAGCAATTGATCAGTATTTATTGCAACACTGATTATATTTCATTGCAGACATTCCCTTTATGCAATCAACTGAAGTGGCAATCATCTGTAAACAAGCGACACAGGAAGGGTTAGATTCACAAGAGGGCTGGCCTTGCTTGTCTTTCTGCAGCCTGCCACCTCGTGACATGCAGAACGCTGAGGTGAGACCCAGTGACCCCTGCAGAGGAGCGATGTACGTACGAAATGAGATGTGCAGAAGCCAGAAGTGTTAAGTACAGAGTTAGCTACCCGACAGCAGGCGCCGAGGAGTGGGGACAGATCTAAGCCCTCAAAAGTGGTTCAAACTTACCTCTAGGCTGGATGGAAACACCTTTTTATCCAAAACTCACATACTCATGGAGCTATTAAATATCAGGGAATCTGATCTCTCCCATAGACCTTATCAGTTATGCTCACTTTTGAGTCCTTCCCCCTGCAGCTTACATCACTGCATGTTTGCAGCAGAGAGAGGCTCAGAGCAGCGGCTGTCTCCAGGCAGAGACCATGAGGACACTCGGGGACAGAGCGTGGGAGTGGGTTTGTACCTGGAGGGGCCTGAAGAAGGTCAAGCAGTGAAGCTGTTGTAGAAGGCTGTCAGTATTTCTGTAACAGCCTGTTGCAACAAATGGCTTTGGCACTCACATCCAGGCTCAGTCCTCCTAAGCACAGCGTGCATCATGTGTGCTTGATCTGCATTCAGGCTACAGCTAAACTAAAGCTACATTGCTTTAGCTAAGGAAAGTGTGTAGGTCATGGAGCTCGGTGTGCTTACTTCTGAACAAGAACTCCTTTGTGACAGGGGGTCCATTTATCATTTAACTCCTTTTCAGTCCCTTTTATGCTACAAGAAATATGCAAAGATCCTTAGTATGGAACTGGATCTGATTACTTGGATACCTAGGCACCCCTTCAGAGTACTAGGCACACTTGGCACCTACCAAAGGCTCGGTTTGACAGGACTCGGGTCCTGCTCAGCACTGCAGACCTGTGACATATGAAAGGCAATGACCACATGTTCACTTCTGATCATAGCTGATTTCAGGTCAGCTCACCCCAACAGTTTTACGCAGTACTGATTGCCCAAGGTTATCCTCTCTGGAAATCTGTTGGCAGTGCTCCTCATGTGAGCACTGAGTTACAACGAGGGATGATACGAATGCTCCTTTTCTGCTTCTGTCTGTGGTAGTTGGCTTAGTTACAATCACCATGGAAGTTATCATCAGCCACTGAAAATGAGAACACCCTCACCGAACTATTTACAGAATAAAAAGCCCAAGGTTCCCCCAGTGCCACAAAGAGATGCCTTTTCCTCAGTACTGTTTCAAACCACGATGAAATTCTGTGCGGAAGTACTAGATTTACTGGTACACAATGAAAACAGTGAATCCAGAATATTCCTTTTAAAAGACTGGATTGCAAGAAGCAATTGTTTCAACTCTTACAGAATGACTATTCCAAATTACATGGCTAGCCAAAGAATGATACAGTATGAAGCTGTTGTTATTTCTTCTATGTATTGTTTAATTTTTGAGGAACTACTTGTTTTCTAAAGGAAAATACATTATCCCAGAAAGCAAGCTGTAGTTTATACACAGTGCCGCAGACAGCATAGAAAGTTCTGCTGAACTATCACATGGCAAATCATGCAAATCCCTGTGTAGAGTTGAATGAACACCTCTCACAAATTTCTGTTTTGCACTTGCTTCTGCTTTTGTGAAATGAGAGCAAATTTTCCCTTAGGGAACATATTTTCAGACAGCGGTAGCAGCAAACTGAAGAAATACAGTGTAAGTAACCTTTGAGATACTGTAATAAAAGATGAAGGAAAATGACGTGGTTTGGAAAAAATAAAATGCAGAAATGTGATTATACACTTCTTGACATAAAAAACCTTCAGCACCTTTCATTTCTTAGTATTTTTAACTCTCCAGGGATTAAAATGTGAGTCTTGTCTTACATTACAGGGATTGCTCATAGATACAGAAGGTATAAACGAAAAGTAACAGAAAAAAAACTAGAGGAGAGCTGAAGAAAATCGGGATACAGTGTGGAGTGATAAACTGGGGAAAAAAAGTGAAAGGTAGAGATGTATTGAACTGAATGAAGAAATGGATGTAATGGGTGTACAAGTACTTCACAGGTAGTATAGAAGTTGAAATGCCAAGTACAGGGCACTTGGTGTTTTTTTTTTAGGGCCATTGCTGGGGACTGGATCTTACTGCATTTTTTTATTATTATTATTATTTTTGATATTGTGCCTGACATGAAAAAACTCTATCGAAAAAAAAAAGAAAAAGAAAAACAGTGCTAACTGAAATATTACTGTAGAATGGACTTTTTTTAATAAGTTGTAGGTGGAAACTGATAAATTATTAAATTATTACATTAGAACAAATCTTTTTATAATGCATATAAAGTACTTAAGTCATAAGAAAAAGAAGACATTAAGTAGAACAAGCTGTAGCTCTTGTAGTGCCTGTGGTTGGCCTTAACGTATCTAACTTCAACACCACAGTAAAACTATATACAGAGGGGTCATTGTTTCTAGCGTCATTGGTTACTTCACATGATAAAATGCCACGAAATCTGATAGATATAGTCAATGTTTTGCTGTGGTCTTGTAAAAATGTAAGTAATGTATTGTCTAAAGGCTGCACAACTTTCTCATAGCTACCTTATACATGAAAGAAGCAAGCTCACTCCCTTAAAGTGCTCTGGTTCTTTGACCTTCACAGTTTTCCTGGTTTGGAGTTTGTTTTGTTTTGCTTTGTTTTTCTTTTCACTGTAGTAGCCACTGCCAGAACTCTCTGTTACTGCTAAAAATGTCCACAGTAGCACCACTGGCAGGGACAAGATATATATTCGGTCCCAGAACTGGGTAGGAAATGGTTTTCCTGTGCCATGAACAGTTCTGATCCATATGAAGAAAATAGCATCTCAAATAGGGAGGAGAAAACAATATCCTGTTCCATGGACTGTAATCCCTCCCTCCCCACAGATGGAGCAAATCCAAACATTCCATTTAGATCATCTTTGATTGCTTTATTTTGATTTTTTACCACTTCAATGTGTCTTTACGAGCTTCCTGATTTTTCAATTAAAAATCAAGATATATCCAAAATCTTGCATTTTTTTAATTAAAAAAAAATATATGTCAAAATGCGACCCTGACAATTTTAGGACTTTTTGTCCCATGCTCTTTTTTAAAATAGTTGAAACATTTGCCAAGGCTAACCCTTTTGGATGAGCAATTTCATTTTCAATGAATTGACAATCACTAGTTTAATCTCTGACCTTGCCCTTTAAAAAAAGGTTCCTAGCAGCTCTAGTCAGAGTGTGATCTGACACACGAGAGCTAGTTCCTTCCTCCCTCGCAACTTGATTTCTCAGAAGATCGTGAACTTTTTGTAAGCACAGACACAAAAACAGACTACTTGCTTTTTCCAATATATTTTTCTAAACAACATAGACAACATTTTTTGCCTAAAGACTTGAGGTCACAAAACAGCGCAGAATACAAGTTGAAACAATTGCAGCTACCCAACTTCAGTCACCAAAAAAATCAAGGCTTTATATAATTTAGTGTCTGAAAATTATAATATGAAACACAACAGTTCAGGTGGCTGGCATTCAAAGACTTATTATTCACATACTTAAAGCTGTCTGAAGAATGTCAAAATAGAGATATGAACTAGCTCCACTATGTTTAAATACGTTTGTAAGAAAAGGTGGATATTAAAATCTTTTTTTGTAATGAACATTTTCTGTCTTTACTCTTGCACTGCTTCCTCTGTAGCTTTGACCTGGGGCTAGAGCTGAGAGGGAGAAAGAGGAAAGGGAAGAGTATTTAGCTAAGGATCTTTGAGTTTGGGTCAACACTGCAGTATCTGACATTATCTCTGCTTGATCCTGCAACTCCCAGATACAATTTATCCGTGCTGGATATTAATATTGCTGCAATCCTTGGGCTGGAAAACCCACACCTACCGACCTGACCTGCTGCCCAGGGAGGCTTGCTGCTCGATGGGTCTCAGATCTGGGATGTTGTAGAGAGACGGACACAGCTTGTCCAGCCCTCAAACTACTACTCCCTGCTGTTCTTCCAGGTGGGCACCAGTGATGCTACTGGGGAGACCTGTAGTTTATTGAGCATAACTACATTACTCTGGGTGAGAGCATGGGGGCCCAAGTGTTTTTTTCTCTTGATCCTGCCTGTCAGGGGCAAGGGCTTGACAAGGATCTCGTGGATTAACAACTGTTTGTGTAGCTGGTGTCAATGACAGGGATTTGATTTTTTGACCATGGGTCCTTTATAAGGGTCAAAGACTGCTGGGAAGAGATGTGAGCCTACCTGGTTAAGCAGGGCAAAAGCATCTTTGCCAACAGGCTGGCCAACCTGGCAAAGACAGTTTGGAACTAGAAATGATGCAGGAGAGAAATGACAACCCACGTTTGAGTGAGGATGTGGTGGACCAGGCTGGCAAGGAAAGGGCCAAGGCGAACAAGAGAGATCTTGAAACCAGCAGTACGGGACTGAAGGGGACCTCAGGTATACACATGGCAAATAGGGAAAAGCCAATAGGACATCATTATGGTAGAAGTTTTTCCTGGGAAATCAGCACAACTGTGTGCCTCTCAAGAGCCTGTATGCTAACACATGCAGCACATTAAGCAAACAGGAGGAGTTAGAGGTCTATTTGCAGTTGCTACAGTCTCACTGGGATCACAGAGACATGGTGAGGTAGCTCATACAACTGGAGTGCTGCCATAGATGGATCCAGGCTCACTGGGAAGGACAGACCAGGTGTCCTTCAAGGGAGTGAAGGAGAGGGAGTTTACGTGAGAGCAGCAGGAAAGTGTGGAGCTCAGCCTAGGGAGAGGTGATGAGCCAGGTGGAAGTTTATGGGTTAGGACTTCAGGGCAGACCAATGTGGGCAATGTTATGGGTGTTTGCTATAGACCGCCTGATTGGTAAGAAGTAGATGAGGCACCTTCTTCAGACAAGGGGAAGAAAAACTCATATTTGCAGGCCCTGGTCCTCAAGGGGGACTTCAACCACCACAATATGTGCTGAAGAGACAACAAAGCAGGGCACAAACAATCCAGGAGGGTATGGACTGCATTGATCGTTACTCCCTGATATAGATGATCAAGGAGCTCTCTGCTTGACCTCATACTTTCAAACAAGGAAGAACTGGTCAGGGGTGTGAAGGCTGAGGGCAGCCCTGACTGAAGTGACTGCGAGATGGTGAAGTTCAGGATCCTGAGAGGATGGAGCAATGCAAAACCAGGATCACAATGCTGGACTGCAGAGCCACAGACTTTGGCCTGCTCAGGGACCTGCTTGGAGGAACCCTATAGGAGATGGACCTGGAGAGAATGAGGGGTCCAGGAGAGTTCACTGAGTTTCAAGGATCACCTCCTCCAACCTCTAGAACAGTCCATCCTGATTTGCAGAAAGTCAAGCAAAGGTGGCAAGAGGTCTGCATGGATGGACAAGGAGCTCTGGACAAAAAGTTGTCCTGAAAAGGAAGCATAACAAGAGGTAGGAGCAGGGACAGGTTACCTGAGAGGAACATAGAGACACTGTCTGAGCATGCAGAGGTGGCATTACAAAAGCCGGAGCCCACAGTCAAATCTGGCAAAGGACATGGAGGGCCACCAGGAGGGGCTTCTACAGGTCTCTCAGCAGGAAAAGGAAGGTGAAGAAAAACGGGGGCCCAGTGGTGAATAGGGACAGGAAACTGTGACAAAAGACACAGAAATGGCCAGGGTACTCAATACCTTCTTTGCCTCAGTTTTTGCAGATAAGATTTGCCTTCAGGAATTCCAGGTGCCTGAGAACATGGGGAAAGGCTGGAGCAAGGAAGACTTGCCTTTAGAGGATCAGATTGGGCAACATTTAAATCAGCTGGGCACAGAAATCCATAGGACCTGATGGGATGCACCCACAAGTGCTGAGGGAGCCAGTGGTGTGAGTTGTGAGGCCACCCTCAATCATCTTTGAAGGGCTGTGGCAATTGGGAAAGGTTTCTTATGACTGGAAGAAAGCAAACATTACTATTACCTTCAGGAAGAGCAAGAGGTAAGATGCAGGGAGCTATAGGCTGGTCAGACTCGTGTTGTTCCCTGGGAAGGTAATGGAGCAAATCCTGCTGGTAACCAGTTCCAAACACGTGAGACAAGAATCTGGTTGGAAGTAGTACGCATGGATTTACAAAGGGGACATTGTGCCTGCCCACCCCAGTAGCCTTCTACAATGAAATGACTGGCTTGGAGGATGAAAGGAGAGCAGTGGATGTTATTTTTACATATCTTGCAAGCACAGCTTTCAACACTGTCTCCCATAACATCTTCATAGACAAACTGATGACTAAATAAATGGGCAGTGAGGTGGATTGAAAACTGTCTGAATGGCTGGAGCCAGAGGGTTGTGAACAGCAGCACAAAGTCCACCTGGAAGCCAGTCACTGGTGGTGAACCCCAGGAGCCAATACTGGGGCCAATACTGTTTAACGTCTTCATTAGTGACCTGGATGGTAGGACAGAATACACCCTCAGGAAGTTTGCAAATTTTGATACAAAACTCAGAGGACTGGCTGATATACCAGGTGGTTGCAGTGCCATTCAGAAAGACCTTGAGAGGCTGGAGAAATGGGCTGACAGGAACATCATGAAGCTCAACAAAGGGAGATGTGAAGTCCTGCCTCTGGGGAGGAATAACCCCATGCACAAGGACAAGCTGGGGGACAACAGGCTGGAAAACTGCTTTGCAGGAAAGGACCTGGGGATCCTGGTGGACACCAAGTTGACCATGAGCCAGCAATGTGTCCTTGCCACAAAGAAGGCCAACAGCCTCCTGGGCTGCATTAGGGAAATATTGCCAGCAGGTCAAGGGAGGTGATTCTTCCCCTCTGCTCAGCCCTGCTGGGATACAGCTGGAGTGCTGGGTCCAGTTCTGGGCTCCCCGAGACAAGAGAGACATGGACATAGTGGATCAGGTCCAGTAAAGAGCCAGGAAGATGGCTAGGGACAGAAGCATCTCTCCTATGAGGACAGGCTGAGAGCTGGGACTCTGTAGCCTAGAGAAGTGAAGGCTCAGAGGTGATCTTGTCAATGTTTATGAACACCTGATGGAGACAGTAAAGAAAACAGACCAGACTCTTCTCTACAGTGCCCAGTGAAAAGAAAATGGGTAATGGACACCAATTAAAATATGGGAAATTCCATTTAAACATATGAAAAACTTCTTTGCTGTGAGGGTGATCAAACACTGGAAGAGGTTGCCCAGAGAGATTGTGGAGTCTCCACCCCCGGAGATATTCAAGCCCCAGTTGGACACAGCCCTCAGCAACCTTTTCTAGCTGCCGTGGCTTTGAGAAACCTCTGCAGAGGTCCCTTCCAGGCTCAACTATTCTGTGATATTTACATAAAAGCTTTGTTGACATTTGATGTTTGGGGAGGCAAGATTAAAAAGTTATGAGAAACATCTCAGCTAAATTTTTCACAATGAAAAATGAAATGTAATGCCATTAATTTAAAACTACTAGAACAGTAGCACAACATGTATAACATACACAGCACTCGCAGGTCTGTCTGATTAATTCCAAAATGTTCATGTAGAAGGCAGATCAAAATTGTTCTCCACGATTTGCATGAGAGATTTGCATGGGGAAAAAAAAAGCCTTCATATTTGGGGAACTGAAATTTGGCTATATTCTGTGCTGTTTATTAGTGGGTCTTGTGTGTATGTGTGTGTTTTGTTGGTGGTGTTGTTTTTAAAAAGCCATGCTGGAAGCTAGTTATAAATATGGCATTTTAGTGTTCTGCAGAAGAGCAGATTGCTTCTGCATCATTTAGTCTTATAAACTATGCATTTTATATACAATCTGTAGCCTAATTTTGGCAATTTTCTTATGAAATATAACAGTATTTAAAAGCTGAGGGTATTGGTGAAACTGCTTTGGAGTTAGGGCTGGTTTGTGTGTGCGTGCGTGATTTTGTTTTGTTGCCTGATGTTGATGATTTTACTTTTCATCTTTCTCAGTCTTCCTCTATAATAAACAGATCTGCCATTCTTAAGCACTCCGTGGTATTGCTGCATTAGCTGAAAAAAGATGAAGGGCAGAAATGGGGCAGGAAAATACTGTGAAGTTGCACAGGATGGGAGAAGAGCAAGGGAGAGGAAGTTTGATGAGAGCTATGGGATTTGCTACCCAAAGTAACCAAAGCCTTTAAACATAATTTAAATTATGTTTAAATTATGGGGTGGAATTAATTCCTTCTAACTTCAGATGTCCTCAGCTTCAGTATCTCAGCTTTCTTGGCTTGCCTTAATAGTGGACAAAGGTAAGCTCTTGTACAGTGCAGTTCGCCTGACCTGTTTTAATTGTCTGTTTGAAGGTGGGATGACTCGTGCCCTAGAAATGCCTCTTTCTGTCTACTGACAATGCACAGAAGACTGGCTCAAGTGTAAATGTGTACATTTACTGAATCTACCTAAATTCTCTAGCACTGTTTTGGACACCTAAAGTGAAGAAAAGGAAGCCAAACAGCAGAAATAAGCTGGGGCAGCTCGTACTGGAAAAAGCTCATGCCTGCACGGTGTTGCCACAGAGCACCTGGAACACAGTTGTTTCAAATCACGTAGTATTTGTATTTTGCATATTATTTGCTAGTGCTGTTTTTCCTTTATGTTTTCCACAGTGGTGCCGGGCTGAAATGCAGGCAGGATATGTGGCATCTGGTTGTTCAGCTTGGGTTTGGAGCTGCAAGGGTGCCATGTCCTCCCTGGGTCGCCCGGCTGCCCTCCTGGCTGCACTCAGTGGCCACCTGGGTCCCTTCTCCCTCAGATGCTTTGGAATCGCTTGCTGGCACTTGACAGCGGCTGTAAAACTCCAGGCATGGGCAGATGTGCAAGTCGTATCAGACGTGTTGCTCCTTTCCTTTGCATTATTGCAGCTCTGCTGTTTTGGAGTAGATATGGTCCTAGTCCTCTTGATACCTTTTCTCATGAATTTGCTGTGCTAGGAAGCCTCAAACCTTAGTATTATTGCAAATGTCTGAAGGGCAAGAAAGATGACCAAGATTCCTGAAAGGTCTAGATGTAGTCTATAGCTGCTATAGTGAGTATGTGTCCCTGGGGTGAGCAAATCTGCATTGAGCTAAGAATACCTGGTTATACAGCAGCAGGAAAGCATGGAGGATTCATCCAAGCAAGATGCCATACAGGTGAACAGGTAATCTGATCCAATAGTGAAGCTACGCAGAGAGAAAAGACAGAACACAGACTTGTTAGTCCAAATATGCATTACATAAACTTCTTGAAAAAAAAAATCACTTTGGAATAGTTTTTTTTTTCCAACTCCAGAGGAATATTTAGTACTGAATAAAATAACAAGGAACTCAGAATAAGTGGTGAAAAGTGGCTTTCTGCAAATCCCTAAAGAGATTCTGAAAGAAACTTTCCCTTTGTGTCAAATGCCCAAGTACCGATTCTCTGATTAGGTCTTAATAGGTGATCAGCCAGTCATGAATTCACTGCTAATGCACAATGAAAAATAATACATTTTCAACATAAATAATTTATAAGCACCAGCCATCACTGGCAATACAGATGTAGTTAAAATGTTTCCTACCTTCAATTTAGGAAGGGACAGGCATAATGAAATTTGTTCTATAAAAGTGAGATTTCCTCTATAAACACAGGATTATATAAATGAATTCTATGACAAGTCTTTAGTAAATTCCAGAATTCTAGAAAAGCTTTGTTAATTTCCAATCTATTAATCTGTTTATGAAATAAATTGTATTCTGGATCTTTTGTGATTTCTGTATATAACTGGTCTTACATTTAGGCTAATACATTATTTTTAAATTATCTGTAACTATCCAAGTAGTGTCATTTCATATATCAATATGCAGGATTCTATAAAATACTAAGATAAGCATTTACTGCTATAAACTTCTATACTTTATCATGCTACCTAACAGTACAATTTTTTACCTTGTTCACTATGAGATACTTAGCCATCAATTTTGCAGTATGTTAAAGGCCTTCCACATTACAGAACAGTTTACAACATTAAAGTGGAATTATTTGTATTGGGGTGATAGGGATACAAATAGTTAAATCATTAGTAAATAGGATATAAATTCACAGGCAAGTACTGCTCCAAATATTATTAAATGTCTAGAATACTCAAAGCCCTAGTTCACTCTGAATGGTAACATCTTGGCTGATGTAATACTGCTTTGCAAATGTATGTTCTTGACATTCAATGAACTGGAGGAATCCTGCTTCATTAAATTGAGCCTGCTATTGCTTACTCCAAAAATATCTAAATCTACAGCTATTCCTCCCGAATCCCAAGAGGCAGGCAGGCGGTAGCCAGCCACCTGGACACTTTTCAGTCTCCTAGGATCTCATTAGCTGCTGAGCGCAGCGGCCACATTTCTGATACTTTTGCCCACGTTCCTGCTCCTAAACAACCGGTCTGACCCCAGCCCTGTTGGGGCCAAAATGGACAATACTGACTGCTGGCCCTCCAGACTTTGGCCTGGCCTCTGGTCTTGGTCTTACCTTGCTCCTTGCTCTGCTGTGTCACTGACTGCATGGTGGCCGTGGCCGTGGCCTAGAGCCAGCTCAAGTCTCTCCCACGTGGCTGGCCTTGGTTCTGTACTGCAGCTCAGTTCAGTCTCCACACCTGGCTCCAGACACAGGTTTGGCCTTCAGTTCCTGTAATCAATAACTGTGACCAGTATTGGTTATTCAAGGTCAGACTACCTCATTACTGTTACACGTTTTTAGTCCTACAGATGAGCCAAAAACATCTGCTAGATGGAGGCTGGGAAGGCACGTGCAATGAAGTGCATCTGCAAGGACTTGAGGGCTCCATGAGCAAAGATGTGCAGTTTTACAGATCATGAAAACAATGACTATTTTCTGTTTGAATCTTGTTTCTTGTTCTTTTTTACGGCTGTGTCATATTTTGTAGGGAAGGCAAGGTCCCTTCTCGCAGAAGTGCTTACTTCTTCATAGGACGTTAATGATATTCTCCTGAGAGTTTCAGGCAATCGAGAAAGCACCTCAGCTGCCATGTGCTCACATGGTCAGGTAACACAACCACCCCCTCACTGCCTGCATTGTTGGCAGTATGCAGGGCGAGTGATATTTAAAAGAAATTATTCCAGAGGAAAATACCAGTCCTTCTGAAGCTTCCAAAGGTTGTTAAACAATGGCACAAGTATTTAAATATTGAAGGCTACTTTTGGCACCTTAATAAAAGACACATTAGACTTAGCTAAGATGGGAGAACAGCTTCTAAGGAATTAAAAATGTGTGTGGCTTCCTGAATTTTAACTCACTGGCTGCAGCTAACCTACAACTTGCATTGTCTGTGTATATAAATATGTTCTTTACTCTCAGTAGGTTACTTATCACCATGTATCTTTTTTTTTGCCTTCAGGGTGTTGTGGAAAAATCTGTGAAGCACAGGTGATGATAGAGGACTGTAGGCCTGATCTTATTCTTTGTACATACTCAGAAAAAAAAGAAGAAAAAAAAAAAAAGCTGGCTCCTGCACTGTAAAATGTTAATTTGTTTGCTTTGGGCTAGGTGGAGTACTGTCAAGATTGGCTGAAGGGATGGGATAGGTGTCTCTATGCTCCAGGGAATCTGTGGAAAAGCAGGCATTGAAAGTCCCTCATAGCCATTGCACAAGGATTAAAAATTCTCCAGAATTAACTCTCATCCAGGAATTTGGGAACTCAAGGTAGTACTTTCCCACTTTTGACCTCTCTGACACAGGTAAACACACATGGCACAGGATAACAATAATTTTAAAGGGGGCTTTATATTTTCTTTGTCAGAGGCTTAGGGCAAGCAGAAGGCAGAGCATGCATCAGCAAAGGATAGAGTTACACATCTTTGCCTTGGTCCTTAGATGCACTTCTGCATAGATCCCAAACTGAACAGCTCATCATCTTTCAGTGATACCTGGAATTGCTCCCTGCTTTGATTTTTCATCCAGTTAGTGTGCAGCTTCTCCATCAGTGGCACATCTGTATGCAGCCCTTGTTTAATGGGACTATTGCCATGGAACAGTATAATTGAAGGTTTCTTCTTCCTTAATATGAGCATGTGTATTTTATCTGCCTCACCTGCATTTGTCTTGTTTGCTGGGAGTATACAACCATTAAGTGGGTCACTTGGAGCAGAAATGCACTGCACCTCACTAAGTAATGGCATGCCATCAGCCACACACTTACAGTGCTTCCCAGTTCTCTCCCACATTGGCTGTCTTCATGCATTTGCCTTCATGGGTAGGAGATCACAATGGCTGCTCTGCTCCAATGTTTCTGTCTACCAGGAGGCATTACGTATTACCTTATATTATAGCTTATTTTAACAAATTGTTTCCCTCCTGTTGGAAATAAAAATTTCTGTTTGCAGCCCTGTTAACTGCAGCCTGCTTCTGTCTCCTCCTTTCCACATGAGCCTGGTGTGCTTCAGAAGTTCCTCAGGTAGACAAGTAGCTACTAATGGCCACTGTAATTTTAGGTTTGCAGGCTGTGTATCCCTTTCTTAGCTTAATGACTATGACATGCTTTCAGAACACTTTTCAGGGCTCTAGAGCTTGCATTTAATCTGTACTTTACATTCAGAATACCTATGAAAAACATGTGTCATTTTGCAGGTGCCATAAATGAAACATACAGTGGTGAAAAATATACAAGAGGGCAAACTCTATTTTAAGGTATCTCCAGTAAAACTCTAAAGATATTTTGGGTAGAAAGAATAATGTTATAAGGGTTTTCTGAAGGGAAATGATGATGCGGCTGGGAAAATGAAACTGCTTACTTGGTCTTGGTCTTCCTTTGCCCTTTCATTCCTTATTATGCACTTAAATAACAGCAGACACTCTTGGTGCAGCTTTTTCTGTCCTCTTGCAGAATGCATCTGGGAAGTAGGAGGTCCCCTATTAAGCACAGTCATTTCATTAAAACAACATCCAGCCCAGAGCCTTCAGCAGAGGAACACCACAAAGAGCATCAGTCTGAGCATCTAGCAAGGATTTTCTGGATTACAGCTCAAGCTGACTGTACATGAAAAATGAAGTTAGCAAATGAACCCAGAGAGTAGGATTTCTGTCTGCTCATGATCTTAGTGGTGCCATGCAAGCATTGCAAAGGGCCTAACCACGTAGTAGTGCTCAGCCTGAAGGAAGAAGGAAGCCATGCACGGTGAAAGTGTGGTCTTTGATGACTTGCATAGTTCATGGATAAAGTAGTGCCGAGAATACAGATGGTCTCAGGTCCCTAAGTGTAATGAACTTCATGGAACTTCAAAGGAGAAGCACATGTTGCAGGAAGACTGGGGAAATTCAGGCAGGATTTTAGTGGCCAGACAGGTGCTTGCAGTTACAGTATCATCAAACATAATTCCATTAATTAAAGGATGGTCAGGTCTTATAATCAGAAAAACTCTT
>VXAA01001874.1:821761-853505 GCA_013399115.1 Anseranas semipalmata
CTCAACACATGGTGTGAAAAGGATCAAAAAGAGACAAAAATACTATGAGTAAGAATTTTCTGACTCTGCTGACTTCATCAATGCACTCATTAGCACTTTTTCAATTATTAATTGTTCTGGTTGCTGCAGTTATTACTGATCCTTATTAATCCTCCAAAGAACAGAAGATGACAACACTGGGTCATGATGACCTTGTCTTTCCATATGCTATGGCTGGTCAGGAATTTTCCAGTGAAACAGCTGTTCATTAGAAAATGTGAATTCTCCAAAATCTCTCTTCGTTCCCTTTTTCCTTTTTCCCTTTCTTTTCTTTTCTTTTCTTTTCTTTTCTTTTCTTTTCTTTTCTTTTCTTTTCTTTTCTTTTCTTTTCTTTTCTTTTCTTTTCTTTTCTTTTCTTTTCTTTTCTTTTCTTTTCTTTTCTTTTCTTTTCTTCTTTTCTTCTCTTCTCTTCTCTTCTCTTCTCTTCTCTTCTCTTCTCTTCTCTTCTCTTCTCTTCTCTTCTCTTCTTTTCATCCATTTTTCATTGATTTCTGTTGAGACTGTCTTTTTGGATTTAACATGTCCTTGCTATTGCTAACATCCACGTGGGGGGTTTGCCCTGAGGATAAACAGGTCCTCTTCCTGGTAATTCCGATGAAGTGAAAGAGAGGAGACTAAGGAACACCTAGCACAGAGTACATTTTAGGCTGACCCAGCCTCAAGACCAATTTTGCCTACATTTCTCTCACAATGAAAATAGATCCAATCTTCATAAGAAGTTAAAAATCCATGGCATAAGAAAGACATTTCATGTTTTTCTGCAATGGGAGCTAGAAAAGTATAACAGTAAAGCAGATAAAGACAATAACCCCAACTCTAAACAAAACAATATGTAAATACTATCAGCTTTTGTCATATTTTTGTCATGATTGTTTCACACATTTTGTAAGAGTCGTATCTGGATGAGAAGGAAACTGTAGTTATCAACCTTCAGATACTATCAGTACAACCAAACACTGAATTATTTCTATTTTATTCTGAAACCAACAGATACTTCTTGTCAAGATACTAAAAATCTAGCCATCTGGTTCAACATGTTCTTCCCAAAGTCCTCTAAGATGTAGTAAACCTTGGAACAATACATAGTTCTCCTGTGTGCACTGAAATGCTTTATTGTTAAAGAATATTTGGGTTTCCTTTTATTTTTGTATACCCCTGACTAAATCAGTGCTCTTTCTGCATATTCAACGGGGCAATGGTTGTGTGCAACAAAGAACTGTAAATGTGTGATTCATGGTTATATTGAAATGTACACATGGGAAAATGTGCTGGGAAGTAAAGTATCCTGTAAGCCAACAGATCCAAGATGATATTAACTCAGGCTTTGTTATCATCAAACTTTTTACTCAGCTTTGCATCTGAGATGAGCAGTGGTTTTTGGTAGGTTCCAGAGGAACGAAAACTTTGTTCTTTCTTGTGTGAGAAGCAACAATCAAGAACAGCAACTCAATAGCCAGTGTTTGAGTTACAAGTGAAATGAGACATGAAGGTGCTAGGAATAGTGAATGGGACAGTACATTGACAAATGAGGAAAAAATAGAAGAAAAGTCAGAAAAGAAAATGAGTGAAAATAAAAAGAGAAAACTGAAATCTAGTTTTCTAGACTGAAAGATGTCAGACATTGTCATCATTATTATTAATTATTACTACTATCATTATTATTGCTATTATTGTTGTTTCTTTTTTCCTTAGTAATAACAGTGCTAACAACAGTATGAGGAGCTAAGACAAAAGTCCCATAAAAACTTGGAGAAGGCTCTAAAGAACAGAAGTCTGTCCAACAGTTATCTATTCCAACTGTTGGATAAGATGTGTCACATTTACTATTCAAAGACTAGGGGAGAATTAATATTTGTGCAGTGACTCGGAGGAAGATGTTATCTGAATGAAGCAGAGCTAGAGCTGACCAAATAAATGTGAGAACCTCCCCCCACCCCCAATCTGCTTTTTACATCTCCCTCAAAACTATCAGGATTAGTAATTTCCACAGATTCCAAATAAAGGGGAGGAGGCGGGGGACACTCCCTTTCTTTCTGCTAAATAAACCTCGCCATGAAATTGTAACCCCTCTAAAACACCCCCACGCTTTATAGCTTTGGAGGGCTGGCAAGCCAAATTACAGCTAGTCCAAACACTGTGATAAGCAAAAGAACAGATCCTGTCTTTAGTAGCTTAAAATTGGGCTTCTTAGAGGTTATAGCTGGCTATGAATCAGAGGCACTAAAAAAACTCGTTAACTTGTTGATAAGCAAAATAAATTAGGCTCAATGCTGTTAGTATAGAAACACTGTGTATACGAGGTCCCTTGGGCCACTAGGCTTTGCTGCAGCAGGTGCTCTCCAAGGGGTGAGCCACTCAGGGTGTTTACTCTTCCTGGGGCAGGAGGGATCCTCCGGGTGGAGATGTGTTTGCATTCCCAACTCAGCGGCAGAGATCCTCGGGGGTGCTCACATCCCCAGACCCTCCCTCTTCTGCCCAGAGCAACACGGGTAAGTCGGGGGGTCGGTCTGGAGTGAATCCCTCCCAGGCACATCAGGGAGACAGTGAGAGGATGGAGCTCAAGGCAAAAACAGGACTTGCTGTTTGCTTTCAGGGAGCAGGAAAAGATGAGTAGCTCTCACTTTGAATGTAGATACTATTTAGAATGTATTTTTAATTTAATTTGATTTAAACAGCGTTTGGAAAGCCAAGCTCCTAAACTCCCTAAATAATTCAGATTTGAATTAAGTAGGCAATGACAGGAACAGGGGTGGTGGGAAGGAAACATGGTACCTGCTTCTGCTCAGAGGAGCATCCTTTCATGGAAAGGATAAAGGAGTCAGAATCCCCCTGCTAATATAATTGAACTCATGCCAGCACAGGAGAATTTAATAAATAAATAAATAAATAAGAATAAGGATTTGCAATAGAACTATGTAAGAAAAAAATGGAGTAACTGAAACAAAATGGGTGGTTAGTACTTATTTCAGGATATCATCACACGGAGCAGGTTCTTCTTTTTAATTCTCACAGGACACTGCTTTCGCTATTCGCTCATGTTTCTTCGATTCTCTTTTATTCCCTGCCAATTTAATTGAATGAAGTTCTATTGCACGGTTGGGCACAACTGTATGTTTTCTGAAAATTAAGTACAGGGAAATTTCCTGGACTTCCAGGTTTTGTTTGTGTTCCTTTTTTTACAGCTGCATATCCACCTGGGAAAACACTTCCAGTGTGGGATCCACATTGCAAGTGGTTTGCACAAGTGTTCCATTCTTATAGGAGGAAACTTCAGCAAGAAGAGTTGCATTAGTAATAATTCTCTGGAGAAGCAACAAATAACTCTAAGCAGTAAAGATTTTTGCCTTTAATTCCTTTCACCCTCATAGTTAGGAGAAAAAGTGTGGTTTTCCCTGAGTCATGTGAGTTTTGTATCATGTTGTACTTTTCACAGAGAGTGTGCAGGTAGAATGGATTTTTTGCAGTCATACACCTTGTTTGGTTAAGGTTTTTCCTGCTTAGTGCCATTTAGTGCCTGCTTATTTTCAGGTGACAGGTACTAGGGAGAGAAGAAATGGGCTATGTGAAAATATGCTATTCCATTCCGTAGATGTGATATTCATGTGAATTATTTTAAATCTTCATTTGCAGGATCTCAAATGTTAGGGAAATAATCCAGACACTCTTAGCTTCTTTTCTGAAGGAAATCATAACTATGAGCTCATACTTTTTGTCTGCCTGCCTACCAGTCTGTCTCTTGCCTGTGCCATTCCTCCCACTCTATGCTGTAAGCCACTGGTGGATTCCAGCTAAGTCGAGAGTGAAGTGTAGAACATAAAAGTAATGCAGTTCCTGCCAGCTTTGTAAACCAGACACAAGGACACACAAGCAAGACCACAGAGAGAGCCACCTCTCAGATCAGGCAAGGTAACATCCCGGGCAGAAGAGAGCTTACAAATGACCCTGTTTTGAGACATCTTCAATGAGTGCCCACAGTTACAGTGAGTCCATAGGAAACCAAGCTTCTTCAGCTCAATACTCAACTGTACTTGTTCAGAGATCCTCCTCCAAATTGCCGTATCATAAGGAAAAATGCAATGCATAGAGCTGATATTATAACTCTGTACTTTTGATGACAATGACACGTATTAGTATTTTATTCTGAATTCCTTCTCTGCCTCCTACTATCTTCTTTTTCTCCCCTCCTCTTTTCTCTGCTCAGTGGCACATGTATGTTCGCACACAGGCACACCACAAAGGCTTTGGCAGATTTTAGCCATGGAGTCTTAAAGCTGAGAGAAACAGTCAGAGCTTTTGCAGAGAGGAAGACTGAGTGGATATTTCAGCAGTGGGCCAGGACGCATCTAGTCGATATTTAATTCTGCATGCTCTGCGTCCGTCTGGGCTTTTGTTCCATGTCTCTGTAATGGGGACAATAAAATTTCCTTTCTTCTACTTGTTCTTCATCCAGACTGTAATGGCTGAGGTTTCTCAGACTCAGTAGGCCTTACTAGGTCTGATCCCACATGAACATTGGGCAGGGCGAAGTAGGAAGGTGAATCATTTAGTTCTGCTGTCCTTATCTCAAGAGCCAGATCCAGTGGAAGCACCAGCAGCAGGAGGACTCCCAGGTAAGAGTCCATCTCTTTTCACCATGTGCATGCATCACATGCCTCTTCTTGTGCGAGTATACTATCACACATTGCATGCTGTTGCTATAAATCATAAATTATTAATTGTTATAAGTGAGCAAACTGTATCTTGCTTTTTGCTTCATTTAATTCACTCAGTGACCAAGGTCAGATGTTGCATATAAATCCAGTAATTCCAGCTTTGAGCAGGCAGCCCTTGCAGCAACTGCAGAGATCATTCTGTTCCTGTTTCCTTTTAGATTAGTGTTCTATACACACTCTTGAACAGGAGAGAAAATGTTTGCAATACTTTGATCTGTTTATTTATAACTTGCCAAACCTTTGGATGGAAGCATCCCAATGACATCTCACAAGAAAAAAAAAAAAAAAAGGAAAAAGAAGGCAAGCTTGGAATGCTATATTTGAATTAAAGAGACTTATGTTATCCTAGGATTTCTCTGCCAGTTTATTTTCTCTCGTGATAAAAAAAAAAAAAAAAAAGAGATAAATTATTCTGTTAGTAAAAATGTACTTGTCTCTCATATTTGAAATTACTCTTGAATGGAAGTTCTTACTAAAAAGGGTTTAATTTTAGCATTTTGATGGGAAGCAAAGATACCAGTTTTGCATTTAGCTCTCCTCCTCACCACCCCCATTTACATTCTCAGGAGAATTTAGAGCTCAGAAAAAGTGCCAGACTGGCAGCATTGGAAACTCAGAGTCTCCACTTATCTGAAGGCTGCTGCATTTTGAACCACTACTGAGTGGGAACTTGATGGGAAAGTTCACTGGTGAGAGGGCACCTTATGTGTTAGACATTTCCATAGCGCATCTTGGATTAAGTGAGGACTGCTTCCTCTTGCAAAATCTCTGACCAGCCGTACCAAAGAGGCATACTGGGGAGGAGGGCAGAAAGTGATAAGCCACCCTGAAGCTCCACCCTGAGACTGAATTTTGCTACCTGAGACATAACAGTGAGTTCCAAAGTGAGAAGGCATTCAGAGCCACCCATTTCTGTCATGTCTTGGCATTATATATAATGTATGCTTCTCAGCGGGACAAATTAATCTGAGCCAAGTGCCATGTTGCAGTGGCTAGACTGCTTCCTGCAGCTTGGTCATCAGGAGTTCACTGAGCCCCGCTGTTCTGCCCCAAAGTCTCAGGTGCTGATACCTGATGTCATTACAGAACAGCTATGGAAAAGATGGAATTTTGTTTTCCCTTCAGCAGTTTGCATTTCAGAAGGACAAAACTGTCTAACCCAATGCTGTTGTTCCTTGTTCTGCACTTGTACAAGAACTGAGTCTGGGACATCTGTAGATGAGAATGAAAAAAATGCACCACTCAATGCACAACTTGTAGAGGAACAGACACCGAGGGACACAGGAATATCAACCTGCACATATGGGGCTGGAATATTTGACACTGTTCCAACATTTCTGAAAAGAAAGAGCCAGTTCAGTTTTAGAAATAGTCCATCTTTTTTGGTTTGCTTGTTTCTTTTTTACATAGCATACTGTATATGGAGTCCATGCTGCAGTTTACTCTAATCCTTGCTGAGTTAAAGAGGTGCCTTGTTCTGCTGCGCTTCTGCAGCTTGTGGTGTGAAACACAATAACACCGCTGGCAGGATGCTGCCACGTGATGTGTCTCCAGTGCTTGTTCCAACAGCAGACTTCCGATATAAATCTATGGCAGTGCGTGCAAACGAATTAAAACCAGACAAGATGCTAAACACCGTGGTTCATCAGCTCATCAAATTATTTTCTGATATTCTGCAAAGATCTTTCTAGTGAAATTTTGTCCAACCTCCCAAACTGTTTCACTGAAGAAGAGATTGTGGGGTTTGGGGGGGAGGGGAGGGCTGTCTTATTTGGGGGAAAGGGGGAAGGAAGGGAAGGGTTTTGTTTTGTCTTTTGTTTCCAGAGAGGTTATATTTAAATTCATAGAGGCCATTTGATTTCTTAACAGTTGTCCAGAAAGAGTGACTTTTAAAAGTTGGATGGACTTTCGAGGTTGGCTGTACAAAAGACTAGAACATGAACTGTTAAGAACAATCCTTCAGAAGATGAGCTAAAAGATTCTTCCACTACTAATGAATTTCCAGGAAAACTGAACATAAATGGCTATTAAGAGAAAGTAATGATCACAATACTGTCTTTAATTACAAATTAGACTTTCATTTTGATATTTTTGGGGCTGTGCCTATGGATGCTGCATAAAAATATGCAATATGCAAAAATGAAGATAAAAGTAGGAATAGAAGATTGCAGTCTGGTTGGTCAATATGATGAAAACGCTCATTTTAACTAAGAATTTAAATGACTATTTTTCAAAAATTGCTTCTGTCCCACGTGAGAAAAATTCATTTTGACATTTCAGGAACAAGCAAGAGTATTGCCGTTTTGGGCAGCAGCATAGTGGGCACAGAAAGCCTTAGAGGCAAGGTCTTTTTAACAACTAATATAACTTGGAAAGCAAGCAAATAGGAAAGGCAAAGTGTAATAATCTGGGCCGCTCAGAAAGGAATACAACTTATGAACTAAAAGCCTTTTTATGAAAATGTTTTTATGTGGAAGCTTTTACCCACAGACCTGAATTCTTAAACTCTCCTTTTCCCTGCTATTATAACCTTCTGGCAGGCAAACTCTTACATTTCTTACACTGCTGGTCTGTTCAGTGCTGCAGCCCTCAGCTCACAGGGGAAGCCCATCCAGACCTGCGAGTCTGCAGGTAACCAAGTGCTCCCAACAGAATTACCCATGTTTGCCCTGGAGGACTGGGGGAGGAGAAACTGTCCCTCTGGATAAATAGGTGGTTTATCTTTGACTCATTCCAAGCATAGATGAGTCAGCCAGGTGTCAAGTTACTTGTCTGTATTTCCAAGAGCTGGACCCGACCTGCAAAATCAGGATCCTGATCCATATAACCTCACTCGACCATTTCCCCCACAGACCACCAGCCTCGTGCAACGCTGTCTTGAACCCTTTTTTTTCTCGTCTATTTTCAAGAGCCCTGTTCTAATGCAGCTTCATTGTACAAGACACCCCAAACTCATTATTTATTTATTTGAGTCATTATATGATTAAGATTTGGACCTTCTACAGCAAGCAAACTAAGTTTTAGTTCATGTTGTGCCCTTTCTTCCCAGAATTTGCTCTTCCCTTTTTGTCTCTGTAGAGTACGAAAACACGAGATATGCCAGGTCTTCCTACAAATGTCTCAGAGGGCATTGCAGCAGCTCAGATAGTAAACACCGCCTCTATCTTCATATTGATAAAATAAAGTAGGCCAACACTCTTTCAGCGGCTGCATAATCTGCAAAAGCTGCTGACTGTGGGTAGCAGATGCTTGTGATTATCCTGGACACAAAGGAAATAGGACCTAGAAGGGCAGGCAGAAGTAGAGAGGAACCACAGGAACAAGGCATGCAAACGACACATTCCAGACAACAGTGCTTGGCTAACGCAGGTCTGCAACTGTCCAGTATCAGCAGTGGTCGAAGGACTTAGTGAGGAGGTTTATAACACCAGCCTTATTTCTACCAACAGGAAAGAAACTCTGAGAAGTTCGGTAACAGGTCCAGGGTTACCGGGCGAGCTATTGGCAGTGCTGGGAAAACCACTTGGGTCTCTGTGTCCCCCTCTCCTGTTCTCTTTGGGTAGATCTGAGCTCCTGTGCCCTAGCCGGACAGACTGCAGGACAGGCAGGAGCTTTCCCCTTTCCCAGGTCTTTGTGCTCTGCTGAGGACAGGGCTGGTGCTTTTCCTGGCTGCATATTCTGCCTCATTTTTACAAGTGCATTCTGGAAAAAAAAATAATATAAAATAAAAAGTGCTTTGCCTGCTAAAGTGCTTTGCCTTTGATTCTGACCCAGATCTTTCCAAACCGTCACAGCTACAGAGCGAAGTGGAACGTAGCAAAGCCCAGCCAGCTCGCCCTGGCTCAGGGAGCGCAGCGCCCGCTGCACAAAGTGGCCGAAGGCTCCGAGGTGCCGGAGGTGGGCAGGGTGCTGTGCGCAGGCTGCAGAGGAACTGGCCGTGTGGGTGGGAGTCAGCCTTGTCCTCTGCTGGCGGTGCGCTTCTGTAAGTGTACGGTGGCAGATCGTGAAAGACGTCTTCAAAAAATGCTGTATTCTTTATGCATAAACTTGCATTTAGATATTATTTTGATGTGGAATTGCCCTGCGTATGGTGTCTGCACTAAAATCCAGTGATACATTCTGGGTCAAGGATTCACTGCAGGTTACTGGTTGAAGACAAAAGGTCATCTTCATAATCCAGCGCATTGTCCAAATATGATTTGAGAAACACAACGAAATGGATGAGATGGAAGATGCCAGTGACCTTACCCAAGGACTGACCTCCCCCAGAGTGTGTGAGGCAAGGATCCAGTACCAAAAGATGTATTTCAAAAAGACACCTAGGTGAAATCCTAGCCCAGTTGAAGTAGATAGGAGCTTTGATCGGTAGATTTCCATTTGGCTTGTGTGCTATCACAGTTGAGGCGGAGCTAGCATTGCGTTCACATTTCAAGCATCGTAGCCAAACAGTTAGCAAAGTCTAATAATAAAAGCAGGACCTTGAGGACAGCACAATCAAGTTCTGTTTCCAGTTGTGCTCCAGGCTGCTTGTACAACCTTGACAAAAACTTGGCATCAAGACTCCAAGGCTGCACCGGAGAGAAAGAAATGCAGAGCTGGAGCTTGCAGGAGGCAGCTGCTTGAGGAGGGAGGCGGAGGCAAGGGCTCAGTGTGAGACCAGGCGGTGGGTGGTGGAGAGAGGGGCTGCTGGGGGAGCGAACCAAGCACTTGACGCTTTGCAGAGCTTAGCCAGAAAACAGCAGGTAAAGGCAGGTAGATGGGAGGAGGGGAGGCATGTTTTCCTGCCCCAATCCAGCAAATCTGTGCCTACTTTCAGCTGCAGAGCCCTGCTGAATATGCAGAGCTCCACCCAGGCTTGTAAGCAGTATGTGGGCCTATGAATAGGGTTATCCTATTATTATTTTGTAATGTTCCCAGGAGTAAGAGCAAAAGAAGGAGCCTGCTCTCTATTGCAGATAGAAGGTCATTTTGGTTCTTGAATAAGCACAGTGATTTTATTTTATTTTTCTCAGTTGCAAAGAACTTTTCAGTAGAAATCATTCCCACATTTTCTACCCCCAGGGTAAGGCTAGAAGTGCTGAAGAGAAACCCCAAATTTTTAGAAAACCACACTAAAATCATATGCTTCATCTGGTCACAAGAGAGTGAAGGGAAAGAAATAGCAGAGGTCTGTCCTAACAGAACACTGGAGAATCAAGAGATGTTTGTTGAAATAGCTTTTCCTAGTGGTTATTATGCTCTCAGAATAGGAGAAAAGGCCAGAGAAAAATATTAAAGGAGGCTGAATAGAAATGTAGCTATTTCCATTTCACTAACCATGATGAATTTTGAAAAGATGTTTCATCTTCAGAGCAAGACTAAATTACAGACAGGATGACAGATGGGTTTTGGGCTGAGTACAAGGCTGCAAATCACTTAAATGGCTCTGCTAACATCAGACTGCAGGGATGCTACCAGTTTTGAAATTTAGAAATGTTACTATCCAAACACCATTTTTTGATTAGTTTGCATAAAAACATAGTTTGATAAAATGCCTTTTCTCCATAGACGAAGTGTGTGTGATTTCCTCATCGATGCTGAAAAGTGCTTAAGCAAATGAAATTATCCAAACCTCACTCTGGTGATGCGACTGCTCTGCTTCTCCTGTGGTGTCCCCAGATGCGCTTGCTGCTAAGCAGGCTCTCTGACCTGGTCCCTTGGTTCCCTGCCACGCCAGGGTATTCTCTTCCACCCCGGAGAAAAAACTGGGCTGAGCCACACAGCAAACACACAGGCCCATCCTAACACATCAGTCACGTCATGCAACACATTAGGCTCATGAGAAAGGCTGTAAGCGTGAGAAGGAGCCTTCTTGCTGAGCTGCTCTGAGCATGAAGCCCTGCTATCTGCAGCTGATCACAGATCCCACAGGCAGCCAGGTCTGGCCTGTGAGGCTGTGGGTTGGGAGATGAAACCCGAGGACAGCACATACTTCTGCTTCCATGGGACTCTGACCAAGACCAGAGAGTTTGGTCTTCCCCACCCCAGCCTTAGCGCTATTTTTGGAAAGGTCCTGTGCTGAAGAGGTCCCGTTGTCATGTTGTTCTGTCAGAGCTTGCTTCTCGCGGCCCCTCTTCCTGCTGGCTTTTTCCTTCCCATAACAAGGCCTGGAAATTACCTTGTTTTCCTAATTATTCTAATGCTCCCACTGCTGTAATACCTGCACAGTTCCCGGTCTTCACAAGGACCTACCCACACCGCATTTGTGGGAGGCTGGGAACGTGGTTACCAGTGGATCAGGGCACGACAGGAGGCGTGCCCCCGCCGTGCCGCAGAGCGTGGTGCGGAAAGCGCCGAGCTCTGTCCACCCTGCTCCAGACCTGGACACTCCCCTGCCGCCGGGCCGCAGCCAGCCCCAGCACAGCCACCGCCCCGGGCCCACCCGGCCGGGGGCTCGCAGGCCTGAGGCCATGTGTGGTGGCCTGGCAGCCCAGGCCCATAGCTTGCTGCCGATGTGCCCCATAACGCCCCAAACCTCCGTGGTAACAAAGGGAGGTGAATCCCAGGCAGGAGCCCAAGTAATGCTGCAGGCAACTAGCCAGACCATCTTCTGCGTGTCCCCATCCCTCTGAAATACAAGACACAGCAGGAATTTCTTCTCTGTACCAAGATGACATGGTGATATCGCCCCAGAGAACACAGAGTGAAGGAAGGCGCCCGCATCCCATCTCTGAACATTTGGGGAGGAAGAGACCCCGTGTTCCTCCCTGCCTCCTGTAGTGGGGCATCTTCCATGCACAGGCAAGGAGAGTTGAAGGGGTGCAGGGGGCTGTTTCTCGGAGGGTGGTGAAACTGCAGCCCTTGGTTATATTTGGGTAAACAAAGACCTTCGTGTTTATCAAAAGCCTGCAGCAATTTGCTTTGTCATCTGTCAGTCAGTTATTATATTCATGATAGAAACAGTAATATAGGACAGCAATACACAGTGTGTATCTGAGATAATATTTTAATCATATCAGACAGAAATCGATCAGTGGGCCCCAGACCTCCAGCTCTGTCATCACTCACCTTCAGGGTCTTTTTTTCAAAGTCTGGCAATTCCAGAAGAGTTCAGGGAACAAATAAAGAAGTTGAGTTAGCATAGAAATGCTCCGGTTTTGAAGTACCGGTTAAAGAAATGCAGCCTGGTGATGAAGATGCTATTTTAGGAAATCAAGTCAGCACCATTTTCAGGTTCATAGATATTCCAGATGAAAAAGACCTATTAGGTCATTTGTCCATCTGTCCTGCCAAGAAAAGATTATGGTAGCCATTGATATCTGAAGTTGTGTCAGTCTTTCCAAATGCCCTCTATGCCGCGTCACAAATATGTTGGCTGCAGATTGTTCCTGCCTTGCAGCTCCTGAAACACACCCCTGTGCTAACAGTGCCCGTGGAATCGGGGAGCAGCCGGATGCAGCTTTCCAAAGGATAGGGCAAATCTGTGAGCAATCATTTTCAGTCCTCCTAATCAGGCTTGTATATTCACAGAAGAGAATGAGGAACAAGAAAGGCCCAACAGCTTCGTGCTTCATTACCCTCCTGGTGCCTGCAAGACAAATCAGTTTTTTCCTGATGTTGGGAGGGGATGTGTTAGGCTTAATTCTTGATTTTGTTAGCCAAGACAGATTTCCTGAACTTTTAATTCCATCCCTGCAATTTAACGAAGAAGCAACTATCTTGCCTTTACATGTTTGAATATCACTGCCTCCTGGGTACTGGCAGTGCCCGTTGGATGGTTCTTAAATTTGGTTCTTAAATTGCTTTTAGGAAGTACACAGATAGAGCTCAAATCACAGAACAGAGTGTTTGCTTTGTAATGCAAATACTCGGATTAGAACAGACACAAGCAAGAACCTACTTGTGAGCTCCTTTACACCCTTGTAGGTGACTCATCGGAGACTACAAGGGTTAACCTGGTGCAAGGAGAAGACAAATGGGCCCCGATAGCACACATTTCTTCTCTTTCATTGCTGAGTCTCATTTCCTTGTGCCAATTTTTCCTTGCCAGCAGCTAACTTCTCTTCCGGATTCCTCTAATATCTCCCTAGCGCAAGAAACCACCAGCTCCTGACAGAGGTCACCGGGAAACTCGCTGCGAGTGCGGCCTCCTGCCACCTCCGCGCAGGAGCCAAACCGAGCGCAGGTTCTCTCGCTTCACCTAACACCGGTGGTCGTAAGGTTTTATAAAGCATCTCAACGTGACGGTGCTTTTAGCTGAGCTCTGCAGGCAGGAGGCCACAAAAGAGCAAACGGGAGAGCTGCGAGTGCACCGCTCCTCGCGGCGCTGCGGCGCGATGGCGCTTCCCGCCTGCCGCGATGGCTCCACACCTCTGCCGTGGCCGCGGTGGCCGGGTGGCAGCCAGGGCCGGCAGGGCGGGTGGGACATCGCTGGGGCGCCTGCATGGGCATCCTGCATGTGCGGTTGGTATCGGCAATTAATATGCTTGGGCAAAGCAAGTACAACAAAAGTGCAGAGATAAATGCAGTTATCCTGCCCAGCAGCAGCTCCAAACGGACTAGGAGAGCACAAGAAGCTGACCAATAACCTGGATTTTTTTTCAAGAGACAAAATCCCTTTTCTTTAATGAAATATTCCTTTAAATTGTCATTCGGTTTATTCAGCCAACTGAACAAACACAATAGCAGATGGAGTCCCTGTTTCTTCTCCCAGCATGTTCACAGCTGGAATGTGCAAAGCTTTCATCTCCATTTATAAGAATATTAGTAAATATATTTGCATTCAGTGTTGCTATGGAGTCTGAATGGTAAATAATGATGATCTCAATATGTTAAGGTGGTCGTCACAGTTTTAGTAATCTGGGCACCAATACCTTTCTGTAATACTGTAACACAAGAAAATTTCTTTAGGAAAATACCTCTTTGATGCATTAATATCTACAACAAAATATAGAGCTTTACCAGTATAATCCTACTATATGATCCTGAGTTCTTTTATATGGATTTAGTTTTTAAAAAGAACAATTCATAATATGATCCTTTCAGTGTGACAAGACATAATTTGCCAGTGGCCACTTAAGGACTAGAATACTTTTAAACTACAGTTTGGGGGGGTGGGAAAAAAAAANACTTGGGCATGCATTTTATTGTGTTTGGTTTATAGAAAGCATCTATTCCGGGGTCAACCCCAGCACAGTATGTGAGCATGCCAGTTAAAAGTGCTGCTGACCCAAACTTGTGAAGTTTTGGTGGTGCAGGGGGAGATCAGGGGTGATCGGATGAGCTGGAGGACAGAAGCAGCAGGAACTGAGCTGAAAAGGAGTGGGTGTTCGGGGAGCTGCAGCCCGCCTCATCTATTTTAGGCAGCTGCTTTGGGATAAGGCATTGCGTGTCCTGGAAGTGCCCATCTCACTCCATCGCCAGGCACTGACACCTGCTCGGGTGACTCCCACCCTGCAGCCATCAGCTCAGCCGTGCAAATGCAGCCCCGCTGACTACAGGAAAGTTTGGCTAGACAGGCACATTCCTCTGCACGTATAACTGTCGACATTTAGTATACAGAAGTATTTTAAAAATTATATTTACTTTTGGGGAGGTATTATTTACTTAGTTATATTTCGTTCAGTACCCCTTAATGGGCTTGGAAAGTGAATTTACAACGTTTGAAACTTTGAACTGCAAATATCAGTTGAGATGTGTGCTTGTTTAATTATTTTTGCTGGAAGCTATAGGAGAACTGAATTTCTTTCAAAAAAAAAAGATATAGCAAGGTTTTTAATTATTGGGTCAGTTTGTACATTTATTTTTAGAAAGCTGGGAATTTTCAAAAATGTTCTAATAATTAAGGGATTTGTAGCCTTGACTCAAATCAAGCAAGCTGGCTCTGACTTTGTGAGAATCCCAGTCTCAGATTTTAGATCTCATTTTGATTGATACGTCCTTCATGCCAGTATGGCAACAACTGAGGAAAAGCCAGATTTTTACATTGGTTGTCTTGGATTTACGCTGGTTACGGGAGATTCAGTTGCTGTGCCATCCAGCTCTTGTAAGGGATTAAAGGCCTGATTTCGACAGAAGGTGCAGTACCCATGTACCATCCTGGTGTGAAGTTGCCTGTTGGTGCATTGGAAACCAGGTTCTCACATACAGGCAAATTCCCAGAATAAACAAATTTGGGAACATCCAGCCTGTCTATTGAGGACCTGGGCCAGGGACCGAAGATGTGCCTGTACTACCACAGGTTTTCTTGGAAAACAAGAGAAGAGAGTGTGTGTGGCAAATTTCTCATTTCTGGCTGCGACCATGCTGCTTCATTCATCGGGGCTGAAATGCCAGCTTTGTCCCTAAGTCAGCAGAGCAGTGCTGAAGCATCACGGTCCGTACATCAGCTTCATGATGTTTGACACCCAGTCCTGTTTCCCTCTGAGCCTTGCCATCGTTTAGAGGTCTCACTGTTAATTTAGTTGGGCTGTTGCTCGACGTGGGTGATGCAGGCGTGCACAGCATCTGTGGGGCAGCACAGGCCTCATGCTCCTCATGCTCCTCGTGCCGGGGTCGCTGCATGGACTGCTGGTGGTGCCTGGCCTCCCTTCCCTCCCCACCAGGGCTGGCAGTCCCCTATCGTGTGCGTGAACCCCGGTCGCTGGAGAAGTCCTGCTGAAGTAAACGGCTGTTCCGGCATGAGCACAGGTTTGTGTAATCAGGCCGATCGCTCTGGAAAAATTTTGCCATCAAAAGAAAGGCTGCTCTCTGGATTCCTGCTTTTCATATTCATGAAAGACAGCAGAGCTGCAGAAGAATGAAAGTAAACACCATGCATAATTTAACAAATATTCACTGCAGAAATATTTCTAAGATTACCTGCAGAAGTCCCAGAAAAACATAAATAATTAATGTCATGTGGTGCTGAAACCAGCAGAGCCCTCACCCTGTTTCCCCTGCTGCCTGGCGGATGCCCTGCTCCGATGCAGCTGCAGTGGGCACTGCTGCAGGTGGTGTTTTTACCGTGTGCCGGTGGGGATTTCAGTGCGATCGCGGCAATCAGGCTCACCAGCTCACCTGCAGCAGTGTTCCCACCGGCAAGCAGCACATCTCCTTCCCCCTGTCCTGAAATCCTAGCCGTGTGTTTAGTGAAAGCCAGGTTTAGGTTGGGTTTTCCCAGGGTCTGCCTCGGTGCTGCTGCCAGGCGGCTGCTGCTTGCTGTGTCACGGAGCAAACGTGACTGGATGGATCTTCTTGATGGTTTGAGGTTTGGGGTGAGAGAGGGATGGTAAAGAGAGAGAGTGAACGCCCAGGCAGAGCACAGCATCTACGGTACACGCCTGCTTTGACATAAAAAGGAAAAACACAGAAGGCAGAGCATAAAACACCAGATATTAGCAGGGAACGGAGGTTGAGCAATCCTGGTTGGGACTGGTATGCCCTTGAGAGCAGTGCTCTCCACCTAGACCAGCTGCTTCCAGGAAAGTACAAGAAACCTGGATGCTGCTATTGCCAGGTAGCTTCCTCCAGGTAAAGCTTCTTCCATACCGCTATTAAATGAAGGGGTATTATGCCCTGAAGAATGAGTCTCAAAGCTCATCTCAACACTCATGTCTTTTAATCCTTAGCAACTAATTACTTCCAACAACATGAACAGAAATAGGAACCTTTCCACAAGCAGATGCAAGGATTCCTGCATTTCACTCTGTGTATATGGTTTGTTCAACACTCTTAGAGATTGAGGTTGGTGAAAATAAATACTCATAGTGAAATAAAGGCAAAGAAAAGCAAGCAAACTCAAGCCCAAAGTCATCCTCAATAATTTCGTTTCCGAGACAGGAGCGGGAAGTCACTGCTCCGTGCTGCAGCACGCAGGGGAGGGGAAGCTGTGCCGGGCTGGGTCCAGGCAAAGCCGGGGAGCGCTGGGGAGGCCGCTGGCCCGGCTCCCCTCCTGATGGCCTCGGAGCCGCCCGGGCGTACAGCACGAGAAATGTCAAGAGGTCAAACCGAGTTTGTTTTTCTGGAAAGAACCACCAAGCTGCAGAGAATAAAAGGTCACTGTCTTTCTGACGGGGTTCGGAAACGTCCCCTCGATGGCACAGGCGGTGAAAGAGCGAAGCTGGCGTCATCCTGGGAGGACTGCAATGGTCCTGGGGGTGCTTCTCTCTTCCAAGACAGAAATTAGAAAAATCAGCTGCACTTTTTAAATGCTAACTGAAACAAGCACAGGCTTTTCTGTTTGCTTTATTGTAGCACAGGCACTCCAGTTGTTAGAAGAATGTGAAATCGCTGTGGGATTTGTAGGAAATTTGATCTTACAAGGCACCTCTTTCAGTAATGCTGCAGGTAAATCCTCTGGAGCACCATTTAATCAAATGACTGTAGCCATGAATTATTTTTCACTAGAAGCCAGACACATTTTAAAGAGAGAGATGCTGAATCCTGAGCACTCCAAAAAACAGTGAACAGAAACTCCCTCGTTGCTTGAAAATTACCTTGAGTTACACAGATGTAATTAAAATTTCATTTTGGTTAAAAAAAAAAAAGTAAATCACTCTTCATTTACAAAGATCTATTTTTTAATTAGAAAATCCAGTTTCTGCTCAGCACATGTAAGAGCTGGGCTGTGCAGGAGGAAGCGTGACCGATTCCAAACACAGCGTCTCTCCCCACGGTACTCGGGGGCCATGGGCACGCTGGGTGCAGAAGACAGTGCCACACGTCCATGGCAGCTTCCAGGCAGGAACTGCGAGCCCTTTGCAAACGTGACTCAGTATTTGGGGGTGAGATCATTAGGCACTATTAGCGCTGCTGGTTCATAGGTGGCACAGAGGATTGAAGGATTAAGGACTGTGTCTCACGCCTCCTCTGTGTTGCGCAACAGGGTGGGACGAGTGCAAGCAGTGCGTCTTGCACAGCCTTGTCCCCTGCTTTTGCAGTGCATGGGCATGTGCGGGTGGAGGGACCCTGGCACCTCGCAGGGCCGACGAGGGCCAGGCATGGGCCAAACCCAGTGCATGAGGAGATGGCCGGTAGCTGAGTCCAGCCCGGGATGCCATGGGTCATCCCGGCCACATGGTGCACAGCTTTTTTGTCTTCCCAAGGAGCACACTGGGCAAAAATGTTTTGTACATGGCAGAGAAGGCCTTTTCTTCAAAATACGTTGGCTTTTGTGACTGAGCGCAGCATAGAGTGGTGGTTCAGGCCCCCGTTAAGCCCACAGGTTTCCTCTGCAGCCTTGAGAGGGCTTCGGGTCTGCCTTTCCCGCTGCTAGGGGAACAGCAGGTTTCCTTACATCCCAGGTGTATTGCCAGGCTAAGGGCACAGAAACCCAGCTGCCAGCCAGAACACAGCCCATTATCCCCTCAAATCCAAACGGCAAAGAAGGGCTCATCCTCCACAAATCTTCTGCTGTGTAGAAACTGGCCCCACTGCAAGTTTCTGATGTGGAGATGCACGTGAGCTCCGGAGGGTGAAGGGCAGAGCCCCCCTGGGAAAAGACATTTTCTGTAATTCCCACGTCATCCATGTTTTTCTTCCAGCATCTATTCACTGTTAATTATTGTTTCAGGATCTACCCTGTTCTCCTGTCTTTTTCCCCAGGCAATTGCTGTGAGGCACTCGAAGGTTAATGGGCCGTGTGTTTATTTTTAGCTCCACATCCCTTTAACACAGGAGAACTTGGCTGATGGCAAAATAAGCTCCTCTAGCCAACAAGAACAATTTCTGCCTACAGTGCCCTTCCAGATATTATTTGATGATTTTTTTTTCAGAGAAGTGATGGCAAACACCCGGTGGCCTGCTGCACAAGGCACAACACGAGGGCTCTTGCATCTCTCCAGCAGGCACCTCCAGGTAGAGACAGGGAGGGCAGAAATGCTTCCAGCAGATCCTGGGGCTCCAGGTTCACCTCTGCTGCAGATGCACAGAAACAGCAGAAAATGGGGTTTTTCAAGGGGAAGAATACTCCAGAAAAGAAACCATTCCACTGTAAAATTTGTTTCATTAACATTTAGTCTACTGCTCTCCTGCCCAAAGCAGGCTCTCCCATAAGGAGAGAGCAGTTCCAGTCAAGCTACCAGGGAAAGCACGGGGAGCAAAGAGGAGCTTGTGAGAGTAAGGGCTTGCAGAGGTTTAACGCGCAGGGAGCTGAGCCTCAACAGGTGCAGGGAGAGACCCCGTTGTGCTGCGCAAGTGAACTTCACACATGGATCAAAACATACCTTTTGCAGTAGCTTTTAAATGCCCTGCGGTACCAAGAGAAAAGGCAGCCCTCCAGCACCCCCACTGGGGGACAGGACACTTCAAGAAAGCCACATCTGGGGTGATGAAGCACCCCAGAAAGGTGAAACTGCCCTGAAGGTTTAACCAGTGCTTTGCTCCACAAACAAGGGTCACAGGATGTCCAGGAGGGAGCTTTTCTGAAGCAACTTCCATGTTAAACAGTTTTTGATAACTGAGAATGGCCCTGTAACACAGAAATGTGGGGAATACTGTGTTTTACATTAGGATGAAATATATGAGTGTTCACAGAAACACTGCAAAAGGAGGGTGAAAACAGAAGCCAACTTGTAGCAGACTGAAGGCCAGCAAGGTCTGGTGACACAGCAGATGGTGATGAGGGGCTGCGACAAAATGCTCACACAGCCATGGGGGACAACACGGAATAAGCCTTTGGCCTTTGAGTAGAATTTGCCAGACAAAAACAGCCTCCTGGCCCAGGCTGTGGGTCTGGAGGACAACTTGCACACAGGGGTTCCAGAGGTGGTACAGGATCTACAGCACTAAAGAGAGACCCAAAGGGGCACACTGAGTCCGAAGGCAATGACCATAACCGAGCAACACAGCTGCACACACATTGGCATAAGCCCCAGAGGTCCCAAAAAAGGAGGCGCCAACCTGAAAGCAAAGGGCATTTTTAATAACTAAGTCACACAGAGGGATTCCAAGAGCCAGAATTAGTGGTATTGGCACAGAAAGGAAAGCCAAGAGCAGCAGAAGTGGGTAAAACCCTTTTGCATTACACTGAAGACACAGGATTGTGCAGGAACCAGGGGTGGAAATCATCTCATGCACTGCATGTGTTTCTAGGGCATGATTTATCTGACCCCCAAAGGAGATGTCAACATGTGGTCAGCGGAATTGTACCTCAGAGGAACTGGTCTCCTTCAGAAGGACCAACCCTCCTGGGAGCCGCAAGCTGCTGGGTCTGCTCCACCATTTCATGTAACCCCAAGGTGGCCAGCTGGTGTGCAGGTGCCATGTATGGCCTAAGGGTTAAAAGAGGGGAGAGAAAACATCCGTCCGTGTCTTTATTCCCAATGAAGGAACTTTCATGGGCAAGGTCAAGGGACTAAAAGCATTCGAGGAAACCTGAGGACACCTTGCAGGGGCTGAGGGCAGGATGTCCTCAGGGAGCCCCCAGTCCTCAGCACCCCTCTCCCCCAGAGGCACAGGCTGCAACGGTGCATGCTTTGGTGTCACGAGAGTGACAGTCACTGGGGATGGTAGGGAAAAAAAGACAAGCACCCAGAAGTGTGTTACTGAAGGGAAATTTTCTAGAAGAACAGCAGTCTTTGATGGATGGCTCATGACAAGCACCAGTCTTTCTCCTGGGTTGTTTGCATCTGTGGGCTCCCGGATTGCCTGGAGCAAGCACTGCACGTCTATGTGTATGGGCAGCTTTGCCGTAGGAGACAAAGTTACTCCGAACTGACTTTTGGGTTGTGTTCAGCAGCCACGGTCTCTCCCAAGAAGCTGTTTTTATGCTTTAAATTTTGTACTATCTATGGTGCATTTGAAGGCAGTAATGGTAGCATCGGCAGCATTTTGAAGAGAGAAGCACGATAAGAGACTGCCTGTTGAGAGAGAAGGTCTGTTGGGCTGCAATAACACCAGGAATACAATTTTGTGTGATGGGACATGAGTCTGCAAAAAATTGTCACAAAGGTTAGTTCTGAGTGGCCGAGGTGTCACATCCCCAGGCCCTGTTATGGGTGTATGGGAAAGTTCTCAATATTAAATGGGACTTTTTTTGAAGCTATCTGGTTGTTCATTTGAAGGAACTACTGGAAAATATGTTACAAGGGCTGAATCTGGGCCTTTCAATTTATTTTAGTTTAATTCCTTTAATTTTCATAAGGAATTGAGAAGTCTAAGAAAAGAACCAGATATATTTTATACTGGCCTTAGATGAACAGTATTACCGGTAAGTTGCTAAGGCTCACTGTGCATGCAGAATAGCTTAGGGAGGTAGAAGAGGCCTTTTTTTGTCCAGTGGCTGGGCAAAAACACAGGTATGTTCTGGCTTGCTGGGCCCCCTTGTGTGGAGGTTCCTGCTGCTGCTAGCACTGGCAGGGCCAGCCTGGCAGGCGGGCATGGCTGCGAGGGGCTGGAGAAGAGAACAAGTGGACAGGAGGGACATCGTCCCAGTGGAAAGCACACGGGCGCACCCGAGGGGAGCAAAGCTTCTCCCCTCGGCCGCCTTCACATACTCCACCACGGTGAGCATCACACTGACGTGTCACACAGTGGCCCATTCGCGGCCTGCCAAAATGTCAGGCAATGTGCTCAGAGGATCACTAGCACGGCCATGATCTGCACCTGCACCTTCTGCTGGGGAGAGCAGCTGGCTGCCTGCCTCGGCGCGAGCCGGCCGGCACCAGCCGGGTGCACTGCTTCATGGGGCTGGTTCTCCAGCCCTGGCTCCTCGCCGGCGGCAGGGGTGAGGCCTGCAGGGCGGGAGCGGGTGCCCCACTGCGGGATGGAGGCCCCCTGCGGCTGGCCGCGTGCAGCGAGGGCTGCTTCAAAAGGGTCCTGGACACCCTGCTCTGGGTGTCCCTGCTTGAGCAGGGGTTGGACCAGATGTTCTCCAGAGGGCCCTGCCAACCTCAGCCATTCTGTGGTCCTGTGATAGGAGAACAAACCCAGTCTTGTTGGGACTGGTTTTGTCCACAGCAAGGGGACCTGTATGGGATTTGCCCAGGGCTGGACCAGGCTCAGTGTGTCCTTCCCACTTCATGTTTGGGCATGTGGCTGTGCAGGGCCTCTCTGAGCGGGCTCGGGCAGAGCGGCAGCATGGGTTTGTGCCACCAAAGGTGTGTGCTTTGGCTCAGCTGGCACCTCTGGAGCCAGGTGAGCAGAAGGGACCAGGGCAGGGCACTGGCAGCTTAGGCTGGGGTAGAGCTGCTTAGGTGCAGAGATACGGAGATGTGGAAATGCGGAGATGCAGAGATGTGGAGATGTAGAGTTGTTCAGATGCTGAGATGTGGAGCTGCAGATGCCTCTCCTCCTGCCCTGGAGGTGGAAGAGGAAGCATGAACAAGCCCCATCCATTTTTGCTCCATCAGTTGTGGGGTTTTAATAATGGATGATGCAGGAGAGTGCTGCATACAGCTATTACTCATGAAGTCCATCCAACTCGTGTGAATGAAGACCTAAATATTAAGTTTGCCCTTAGCCCTTAGTAAGGAACAAGTTAAGTCCCATTTGGATCAGTGATTTCAAGTAAGAGTTCAACAGCAAAATGCTTTTGACATATCTGCCAGCTCTGTAGTTTGCAGAAGTTATCTGCTGCTGCGTTTTCAGTTTGTCTTCTGACTCCAAGGGCAGAGTTGGCAGGCATGGTCGCCAAGAAGGGACATCTCCAGATAACTGGCTGCTGGAGGCTGGCCTCCAGGATGACATGGGGCAGACATTGGGAGCCATGTCCCACAGCCAGCCTCTCTGGGGAAAGCCCAGGGACTGGCAGGAGAAGGGCAGGGATTCATCCACTCCTGTCAGCTCCACCCCATTTCACATTTCAGGGTTTAACATATACACTAGGAGGGCCCAAGTGCAAGCTCATGACTACACTGACAGGACATGAGGTTGAATACAAAGCCTTTCCCTGTCAGGGGTAAATATCCCACAGAACTGGATGGCTTTTGTCACACTTTGTGTCCATACATCTCCATTAGCTTGTGAGTCCTGAACCCTTTCTAACCTGGAAGTTCTCTCCTGGTAGAGACCAGTTCAATCTGTGAAAGCTACTTTGCCAAATTTTCCAGTGTGTTTTATACCTTTTCACATTTGTGAAGCAGGAGAACTCCACCACAGATGCTCTTCCATTTTCTTGTTTTCCTTCTCTGCCGTTGACAGTGATTCAGATCCACTGAGGGCAGAAAAGCCACCCAAGAACATAAATTTTGAAACATAATGATCAGTAATTAAATAAAAACTTGCACAGAGATTAGCCAATTTCCTGTGATTAATACCAAACTATAAGCTTTATTAATGAGCATTTCAACCAAGGAATGCATTTTCTAAATCTATAAAGTATCTGCTATGTTTTCCCGAGTTCCTTCATAGTCTTATAATTATAGAAGCCTGATGTGTTTTTATCTCCATAATATAATTGTCAGCTGGAGTCAGGAAGAAATTTGTCCTTATGTTATACAGCCCTATCTCAGGTACATTACAGTGTAGGGTTTTGCTTCAGAAATATGCCACTGCCAAAGAAATATGAGACCATTGGCAAATTCTGGTATTACAGTTTATGTGTTCTTGTCCGATCTGGGCATGTGATGTGGCTGGGTGGTCCTGATCTCTGGGTCAATGAGATCTTGGTCCTTATTCACAAATCTGGTATATTGTGCTGAGGAAGCCAGTTTTGCTGGTGTTTTCATTTTATGCACAGAGGGAAATGGAAAATGAGGAGCAGGTGCCTGATGAGAGGAACGTCCTGGAAGTATCTGCTGGGGCACGTCTCTGGGTTAGCATACAAGGAGAGCCGACTGATGGTGACCTGGTATGGTGTGGTCTCAGAAGCAGGGAAGCAGGAGGAGGACGTTCATGGGTAACGTTGCAGCAGCTGTCAGCAAGGCCAGGGCTTTCCCACTGAGGGCCACCAGGTGGGTGGCTCCTGGGGGGCATCATCCAGCAGCTGCCGTGACACCGGCAGGGACTTACCTCTGGGACATGGCTGGAGATGGGTGATGCTGTGAGGCAACAGCACGGGGACACCTAAGGGCAAAGTCCTTCCCCCCACCCCAAGAGAGTCCCCGTCAGGTCGCTGCAGGTGGCACAGCATCCACACAGCCCTGTTCCTCGAAGCCTTTCCAGGCAAAGTGAGCGTTACTTAAAGGGGCTGGAGGTGCCCTAAGGTGATTCCC
Organism: Anseranas semipalmata; assembly: GCA_013399115.1. NCBI lineage: Eukaryota > Metazoa > Chordata > Aves > Anseriformes > Anseranatidae > Anseranas > Anseranas semipalmata. Next base: position 845,625 of record VXAA01001874.1, read on the forward strand.
CCAAACCTAAGACACAGACACTGAAGAGCACTTAGTGATGAATAAATGATGTGACAAAAAGGAGCGGGAGTGCGTGTACCAGTGCTTCCCTGTCTCACACACATGGGCACGCTTGCTCTTGCAGCACAGAGTTTCCATGCCAGCTCCCCACAACGTTTCTTTTCCTTACCCTTTCTACTTTATACTCATACCACCCACCCACTTATCCCTTGCATTCTCCTACAGCCCTTTACCAAGCACATTGTGCAGACTGACCCACCTTTCAGATAATTTATTTACACTCTTACTTTGCAATGCTGATCTTAGCAAAAATTGCTAAGTGTCTGTTTTTCCGCCTGTGCAGCAACAAAAGGGGGGCATGGCACTCACTGGAGCTGTTCTTGCAGCCCTCAGACACATAACTAATCCCGCTGCCTTCATGTAAATGAAAACTGCAGGACCAGACCCTTAAGGGCTAGAAAGTACTCCACTCATGTTAATATTTATTCATTCTCATTTGGCAACTCAGCTTGCATGTTGATAAATAACTGTTGAGAAAGAGGCATGGGGGGGGCAGAACATCTTGCTAGCATCAGAGTCAGTATGCACACAGACCGAGCAAATGTCGATGTGGACATCTCCATCCCCATCTGATTTTCCTGCTTGGATTGCAGACTCCTTGGTGTTGGGTTATCACGTGAACACAGCTCTGTTATGGTTGGGACTGGAGGTAGCCCAGTAACAATGGGTGATATTAATACCCCTGAAGGTTAGTTGCTGGATGCTCATCTCCCTGGGTGATTCATTATTAATGGTCTCAGCGTGAGCATGGCTTTTTTTTTTTTTTTTTTTTTAACAGCGGTCCTTTTTAAATTCAGTTACCCTTTTTTTTTTTTTTTGTAGAGACAATTTGTAGAAAAAGAGGAGCTGAATGAACATGTCACCTGCTTGTCACTTTTCCATTCTTCTCCCTGTCTTTGCCCTTCCTTTAATAGTCTGAACCAATTTTAGAAAAGTCTCTGATGCCATTGATGATACATTGCCTCAGAGAACCAGATAACAGTCAACGTGGGCACTCTGCTTGCTGCACGGTCACTGCCAATGAAAGAGGGGTGCTAGCATGGGCAGCGCTGTCAAGAAGCTGATTATGAGTTGTACGTGCTACCACAGCTGTTCAAAAAATCCCATTTTTAGTCCTTTTATTTTTAACCAGATTAAACTGACACGTTGCTGATGGATCCCACACCTTTTAAAGAGACATTTCAGGCTGCGACAAGTGCAGCTGTCGCATACAGAGGCATTGAACATGCGACAGGAGAAAGAGGGTGCATTTCTTAAAAAGAAGCTGATGCCCTGCAAGGAGAGTGCTTCCCATCTGCCTGGGCTGGCATGGCCCTGCAACCCAGCACTCTCTTTGGGGCAGGAGGAAGTCCTTGCCAAAATCCCTTGTGCAGCAGGAACAGGGATGGGGAATGGCCAGACGGGTACCTTTGTCTCTTCCATCAGCTTCCATGAGAGTGAGGAAAAACTCAGGCAGGGCAAATCTGCAAAATCCCAGGGTGCAGTCCTCCATGGATTTCAGCATTTGACAGGTTGAGAGGAAAAAAACAACACATGAAATCCAACCAGGCTTGAAAGCTATTGAGCAAAACTGAGTGGTGTGCCTCAGGGATTGTATTGGGTCATTTAACATCTTTGTCGGCGACATGGACCATGGGACTGAGTGCACCCTCAGCAAGTTTGCCGATGACACCAGGCTGAGTTGTGCAGTTGACATGCAGGAGGGAAGGGATGCCATCCAGAGGGACCTTGACAGGCTTGAGAGGTGGGCCTGTGCGAACCTCGTGGAGTTCAACAAGGCCAAGTGCAAGGTCCTGCTCCTGGGTTGGGGCAATCCCAAGCACAAATACAGGCTGGGTGGAGAATGGATTGAGAGCAGCCCTGAGGAGAAGGACCCGGGGGTGTTGCTTGATGAGAAGCTCAACATGAGCCAGCAATGTGTGCTTGCAGCCCAGAAAGCCAACCGTGTCCTGGGCTGCATCAAAAGCATGGCCAGCAGGGCGAGGGAGGTGATTCTCCCCCTCTGCTCTGAGAGAGTGTGAGACCCCACCTGCAGCACTGCCTTCAGCTCTGGGGCCCCCAGCACAAGAAGGACGTGGACCTGGTGGCATGAGTCCAGAGGAGTCCTCACCACTGCAGGTTGCTCTTAGGCTGGAGCAGGAGAATCACGCGATGCAAATATTGCAATTACCTTGCAAGCCAGCAGGGAGGAGGCAGCCTCGGCTCCTGCCCTGTCTTACAGTCACCCGACTGGTGACAAGTTTGTGTCGCCTTGCAGGGCACGGCCGCTGTCACCAGCCTGGGGTGCCAATACCCAGCCAGGGCTCTTTTATTAAAGCACCCGCACAGAGCAGCCCCAGGGCAAGCACGCTGATTTACAGGCAGCTGAAAGCTGTGCTTGAGACACATCCGTCATAAACAAGAGCTCTGCATTTTATGGCCGACCCTTCTCATTTTACAACAGTGAATAGTAATCTATGTCTGGAGAGATTTACTGCTTCCCTGTCTCCGGCGCTGTGCGTGTGGCTGGGCGCCCACTCTCCTCCCGTGCTTTTGCCTGCTGTGATGCCAAAGCCACGGCTGCGGTGGGCAGGAGCCTCCTGAAGTCCAGGCATTTCTGCTCCTGCACTCAGCATCCCGTCCCGTTCGTAGGTGGCCTTCCTGCTCAAGTCAGAGCAGGGATCAAGCAACATAAATTCCAATCCCAACCGTGCCAAATGTTTCCTGTGTTCTCTGCAGGAAGGTGTATAAACTCCTAAGCTGCTGAATGGATTGCAAATAAAACAAAAAGTTTTCTGTGCCTTATGCTATGCCTGGTCTGCTTAGACTGACCAGCCTCTTTGGGCCAAGAGCTGCTTCTGAAGAGGTGTTTGTACATCTGGCCCTGAATTTGGCTGAACTCTTCTCTCCATCTATGACCATATACGACAGCTCAGTGAATAAGTAGCTCGTTCCTGAGCTGCATTCGTGTAAGAGGCTGCATCAAACATCTCTGCAGGGTGCAGCAGCCCTTCTGCCAAACGGGGCTTACCGTGGTCAGGCACTGCAGGCAAGCAGCTGAGAGTGAAACAGATAAGCCAGATAGTACACTATTAGTAAAACTTTATATATATATATATACTTTTTAGTTATTGTTATAATAATAAAAAACTTGTATATATTGTACATGCTTTTGTACAGCTGGAGATAAAATTAATGGGTGATGGTCGTAGGTGACAGTGAGGAAACAGAGTGATGCTGTCGGGGGCTTGCCCCTCTTCCGACCCCCGTTTCCTGCCCTCGTGCATCAGCAGCGCTGCTCAGAAGCATGGCTGATGGACGTGCAGCTCGCTCCTGCCCATTCACCACCAGCACCGATGCCGAGGCTCTGGGACAGCTTGTGCCAGCCGAAACTTTGTCCTGCTGTCGCAAGACGTGGCATGCCACCGCTGCGGCCTACCCCAGGCACAGAGGAAACAGCGACGCCGTGCCCTAGCACCTGATAGTAGGCAACAGCTCTGCTGTGTTTTAATCTGTGGCCTGCAAATGCAGCTGCTGCAGCTGCTGTTGCATGGTCTTCACTCAGAGTGTGTTTTCTGAACGCCACATCAGTGATCTTTCCTGCTTTTATGTCAGGTCGCTCATCCTCTGTATAACTTTTCTGTTTAGTGCTTGCTTGTTATGTCAGGGTGAAACACGCTGCAAAACAAGCATTTGTTCTTCTAGACATTAGTGTGATCTGAACATGATCGAGCCCATTTCATATAAGCATTTTAAGAAAATATCCACAACTTTGTGCAAAGTTGACGTGAAGAGACTTCTGGTAGTCATCAAGCTCTGTGAAAAAATCTTAAATTATTCCATTTGGGGAATTTCACTGGAAAGATGACACAGACTGATGCACTTCATTCAAGTGTCCTTGAAAATACTTTTTTTTTTTGCACTGCTTTCATGTCAGGAAAGTGCTGAGAGCGCTGCTGGAAAAATTCCAGTATTCAGCCTGCTTTGTCTGAAAACAGAAGCTTTCCAGCAAGTGTACAAGAGTGCAGCAAAAGCCTTGATTTTTATTTTAATATTTGCATTCAAATCCTCATCAGAAACACTTACAGATGTGCTCAGGCACACTAGCAAGCTCCATACGGGCTGTGGCCAGCCAGTGATCGGGAAAACATTTCCTGGTGCAAAAAGCCTCTGAACGAATATTTTTGTCCCTCTCCCAGAGAAGCAGCAGCCCCTATGGGAGCCAGTCAAAACCTAGGGCCGAGGCTGGAAACCTTCCCCACGCGTCCTTGTGCACCTGTTCGAGGGTTTCGCTGCTGCAGCCCCCACTGTCGTTGTCCCCTCTCCCAACCCTCCCCTCCTGTGCTGCCTCGCTTTCTGTCAGCTCTGGGCCTCACCTGGGTGAGAGAAACAAAACACACTTCTTTGTCCAGGAAATGATTTTAATTAACAGAAATTTACTTAATAGTTCTTATTTGAAGAATGAGAAGGATTAACGTCACGCACAGAGAACACATTCAAGTGACAAATGTTTGTTTTACAAGACAACATTTGACTGCATTTCGGTTTCAATGCGTACGGGAAGATCAGTCTCTAGTAAATATGGTCCTGATCCAAAGCTACCTGAAGTGGGGAAATGTCTATTCATGCAACTGAAGTATTAATTACCCTGACAAACACCTAGCTCCATCAAAATCTCAATCATCTCAACTGATTTTTCCAGCAGTTTGGGTGACGAAGGCGTGATGTTTCCAGCTGACGGGCACCTTCCATGCTAGATGTTTCCACACGCTCCCCTGCAGAGGCTGTCCATGAGTCAGAATGTGGGTGTTTCAGCCACAGTGCTTGCAGGAGGAGGGCTGGAGGGGCTCCGAGGTAAGGAGTCACCTCCTCGGGGGGTTTGCATCCATGGTCATGGAGGGGGTGAGAAGCGAGAGCCGCGCACACCGCAGGACGCAGAGCGAGGCGACATGGACGCGCTGCCAACACTGTGTTTTGCAGCACCGTGTCCCACCCCGGCCCAGTTTCTGTGTTTGCAGAGGCTGCTTACTTTCGTACGCATCTTACCGCCTAATGGCAGCTTGTGAATGCAAACTACGCGTCTTCAAGCAACAACAGCATCTGCAGGACTGTGGGTGACTGGCTTTGCGCTGGTCAACGAGAACAAAACAGACTTGAACAAGGACGCCCCAGTTGTTCAGGCTTAACACAGCTTATTTCAGAGCAGGAACAGAGCCATTATCAGGGACGAAAATAAACACCAGTTGTTGTTCAAAGCCCTCAAAACAAAAGCAGGAGCAGGGCACAGCGAGTGCCCTTCTCTTTCTACTGCCACCTCTCCAAGAAGCAGGGGGAAGACACAGGCACATAGGATTTTATTCATCTTTAATTTCATATAGTGGGGTTCCCGTCTGTCTCAGCTGAACCTCACTGGGGCACCCACCGGGTGTTCGCCCACATTTTTGCTTACCCCTACATTTCTGTGACGAAGCACGCAGTGCCAAGTACAGCCTCACCACTGCCAGTCTAGGGACAGAGAGGCAAGGTCTGCGGGAGAGGTCCTCTCTTTTATTAGGCCAAGTCATGCACTGGGAAAAAACAGAGAAGCATGTGTGCCCCCGAACTTGTCAACTTTTTTTCCCCTGAGGGAAAACCCACCGACCATCAGAGTGGGCATGTCTGATCCCAGAAAGGGCCGTGTTGAATCAACAGCATCGCATAACCATCTGCAACCTCAAAAAATAAGCCAGCCGATGCAGAAGATCCATAGTCCTCCTGAAAGCCCAAAAGATGGAGCAAGCTCAGTATGACATTCCCCTTTTCAAGCTCACATCTGGACAGCTGAGCCCCTGCAATGCACCGACAGCCTGGCCAGTGCTTTCAGCTGCTGTGGTTGGGGCTGAAAGGAAAATGAAGTCCCCTGTGCTCTTATCAACAAGAACATAAGGGGAGTGCTTGAGGTGACTGCAGAAGAGTTAGGCAACAGAAATGACCCAAGAGAAATTCTTTAGAGATAAAGGAGAAAAAGAAACAAAGAAGAATTTGCAAAGGCAAACACCATTGGTGGAGCACCTGGACAAAGCAGAGCAAAAGGAGCTGGGGCTCAGGACAGACAGAACGGCTGCTGCTTCTGCTCAGCTGTGACTTTTCTAGGCAATCTCTGAGCCCAGAGAAGCTCAGCCGGACCACGAGCCCAGCTTTCTGGCTGCAGAAAGCAGAGGCTGAAGGCACAGGGGTCGAGGGAGGCGGGGTGGCTGCTCTCAGGCCAGCATGGACGTGCTTGGGCTGCACAGGAGGAGCCAGAGCTTCACCTCTCGCCAGGCTGCGTGCGCTCCTGTCTGGAGATACGCACTGCATCCATTCTGCAGCTGCTTGGGGCCAGTCGAAGGCCATCTTGGTTAGAGTCAAAGTTGCTGGTGAACGGCTTCTGAGCTGGAGTCAGCCATGCTGTGTCTCTGCTCAGGCTTCACGACTAACGTGGTGCAGTGACGTCCTTGCGAACACAGCAAGAAGGGAATTAAGGAGCCTGTGTGAGCCAACCCTCCCTTGACAACCTGTGTCTCCATCACCTAGAGAGGATGCAAGATGAAACCTTCCTACTCAACAGACCTTGTCTTCCACTCTTCCACTGTCAGGGTGTGGCAGCCAGCTGGAAATGAGGGACTGACCGTCTCCCAGTGGCTGTGCAACGCCGCTCCCAACCCTGCTGAATGCCTGATGCTTGTTTCCTATCCTAAGCAAGTTTCCCTAGCACAGGTCTCCACGCTGCCCCTGCGGCTCATGCAGAATGTCTTCCCCTGGTCACCTTCCACGTTTGCATCCCCACCTGTGCCACCAGGGACCAGTCTCCCAGCCCCTGACCCTGTGTGGCTGTTCATCGCGACTCGGGACATTGAGCTAAATAGCCCCTTCAGCTGGCTGTCGCACACACGTATGTGTGCTTGCACACCCACACCCCTGTGCCACCACTCACGCAGTGAGCACACTGGGAAAGTGAATTCGCGTTACTGCAAATCCCCAAATCCACATTTCAATGAATCCACACACCTGCAGTTTCTTTAGAAGTTGTCTCAGGGCATGGATGCTTCTATTATTTGCACAAGGGTGCACATGTTAAGACCGAGATGCCAGCACAGCGTACGACAAGTTTGCAACCATGAGTGAAGACCAGGGGAACAAGAGGAGGTTCTGTAAGAGGCTGCAAGGTGAGCCGCTCCTTTGCAGGTGTCCTACTGGGGCCGGGAGGATGGGGTTTGTTCCGACCCTTCCCCAGGCAGCCGCTGCTGCAGGAGGTGAGGCGGGCCAGGGTGGCTCCCCATCGCCAGCTTATGTAGGACTGCAAGGCAAGGGTGCTGTTACGGGTGGTACGGGGCAAGGACGTGGCCCAGGAGGACAAACCAGTGAGGCTGGCCGCGCCAGCACCCCGAGCGGCCTGTGCCCACCGCACCGAGTGCCCACACGAGAGAACCCCGAGCCCTGCCGCGCCAGGGCTGCGATATACCTGAGGCACGGCTCCTACAGCTGCGTTGCAACCAAAACCAAGGGATCTAACTTGCTGGCAGGTGGGCTGTGGCTGAATGGTTTCACCACTTCTTGGCGTCATGAGGTAGCAGCAGAAGAGGATTTTAGAGGAGACAGGTCCTGAGGACTTGTAGCTGGAGCTGCCATTTCTGTGGGGTTTCAGAGCAGGTGTTCCTGCTGGCTCGCTCTCCTAAAGCTTTGTTCTGGATTTGGTTTCATAGGATGAAAAAAACCATTACAGCGGATGTGTTCCCAGAGCGTGACATCTGCTTGTCATCCGAGGCCAAGAGAGATAAGGAGAGGAAGAGAGAGAAACAGAAAGCCATGGCTGCACAAGGCAGG
>VXAA01001874.1:853511-873021 GCA_013399115.1 Anseranas semipalmata
CCAGAATTAAAAAAAAAAAAAAAATCAAGGAGGAGAAGAACTAAGCCAATGCAGCATTCTCCTTTCCCAGCTGAGCTCTTGCCAGCCCGCGGCCCAGCACTCAGAAGGATTCGGCCGCGCAGGCTCGTGAGCAGCGTTTCTCTGGAGTCTGCCTCGCTGCCCAGCCTCGCGTGGCTGTCCCGCCGGCGGAGGGACCGCAGGCACCTCCACGGCACGCGAACCGGGGCTGGGTTCTCTCCTCTTACCTGAGCTAAGAGATTCTACGTCCTCGGTCTCTGTAACTGGTAAATGCTGCCTGCACAAGGGTGAGGCACCCAGAGCTCGCAGCAAAGAAGTGCCTGTTTTTCAGGGAGATTTTGGCTGCAAGACACACGCAGGTGCTAGCTTGTGACTCCCATCTCTGTCTTACAGTTGCCTCAGCTGGAAATGGACAGTAAGATTCACTTGTTTTCCTTTATTTTCTCCATTATTTTGTATTAATTCAATACAGACAACATTGTTCATCCTATAACATTTCTTAAAGACAAGGGAGAAAAAGCACGACAGAGATTCATTCACGCAGAGCAAATTTTATTTGGAAGTCTCTGTTTATTTACTGTGAAAAGAATTAAATTAGAACCAGAAGGGAAAGAATCAAAACTGAGAAAAAAATTCTCCAGAGACTTTCTCCTCCCTCAGAATAAGACGCCTGACTGTCCTTTCAATTTAACTGCTCTGCTCTAAATGACCGCAGCAAATTTATGCCAGTGCAAGGGAGCTATTAATTAGCCCCAAAGATTTATTTTTCTCTGGAAGAATCCGGTGTCTGGCCTTATTCCAAAAGGGACAGGCCTCCTCTCTGGTAATCAGAGGCTGATTACCAAGACGCAAGATCAAATGCTCCAGAAGGGCCTGTTTAAGGGGGCAGGCTGGGGAGAACACAGTGCTTTTAAATCAGAGCTTTGCAGAAGGCACGATTGTCACAGAAATCCAATCAAGTTCGAGGCAGGAGCCTGGGAGGACAGGCACAATGTTGGCTCAGCTCAACAAATAAACGTTAGATATTGCTCTGAAGCTCCTTGCACTTCAAAAGATTGCTCGCTGGCTTGGTATTGCAGCGATGGCACATTCTTGTCGCTCACCTGCTGGGTCCTGGTTTGTGTCATCAGCCAGGGATTTCCCCACGGACTGGGGCAGCGGCAGGATTAGGCGGGGACAGCCCAGGAGGTGAGCACAGACACAGCTTCACCCGGGCTCGTAGTGCTGACCTGAGGGACTTCACCGGCATGTCGCAAGAAGTGATTCTCCCACTGCGTTAGCACTGGTGCAGCCTCCCCTTGAGTGTTGCGTGCAGTTCTGGGCTCCACAATATAAAAAGGCCAATAAATTACTTGAAAGCACCCAGAGGAGGGCAACAGAGCTGGTAAAGGGGCTGGCAGGCACGTGCTGTGAGGGGAGGCTGCGGGCACTGGGTTGCCTGGTCTGGAGCAGAGGAGGCCGAGAGGCGGCCTCGCTGCTCCCTGCAGCTCCCTGAGGAGGAAGCGCAGAGGGAGGCGCCGGCCTCTGCTCCCTGGAGGCCGCTGACAGGACGCGCGGGAACGGCCCAGAGCTGCGCCAGGGGAGGCTNGCTCAACTCAATGCAACTCAGATTCTATTCTATTCTATTCTATTCTACTCTACTCTACTCTACTCTACTCTACTCTACTCTACTCCCAGGCAGCACAAGGGCAAGGGAATATATGTGATGTTTTTGTCTCTTTCTTTCTGGACCAACTGGACCAAGCAGAAGGCAGTCCAACACACAGGCACCAGGACTGTCCACCAGTGCAGCCGAACAATCACAGGTGCTGCCTTCTCCTTGTTCTCCTGCCACCCGTGTGCGCCTGTCACTAGCACCCAGCCTTAGAGGGACAGTGCAGAGCAGGCCCTGGCAGGGGGCTTGTCCAGGGGTGGTGAAGATCACCAGGCTGAAGCCACCTGGAGAGCTGCAGACCATGGCCCTGCAGGGTAGGACACGAGGGGTGAAGCCCAGCAGGGTGAGCACAGTGCCATTGCCCCGCCTCACATGTGCGTGCAGCTGCGGGGCCTCACCTCTGACGCTGAGCCAGTGGCGGGACTCGGGACAGAGACCTCAGTGGCACCAGGAGTCACAAGCCCGGGGGCAAGCGATGGTCAGAAGGAAACCAGTGGTAGGTACAAGGAAGAAAGGTTTTTGCATGAGGAAGACTAGACTACTCCTGCTTGGAAATGAGAAGTTGAGGGTATGAGGTCTACAGGATCCCAAGTGCCACTGGGCAGGACCAATGGGACCAGAAGCAGCCTGGCAGTAGGGTGAAGATGCAATGGAGGAACTGCACGCAGCTGATAAACGTGTTGCCTCAGGGGGCTGTGGAGGAGCAGAAGAAAAATGGTTCAGAAACTAGGCATACAGGTTCACGCAGGATAAGGCCAGGATAAAGTCAGTGGTGGTGATTTAAAAACAGTAATAATAATAATAACAAAGGATAAATGCTTCTTTAGGCATGCTGAGAAAGTGGCTCTACGGACATCTTTAATTGAAAGTTGGGAAGAAGAACAAGTGGCTGAAAATACCCGTTCAAGACAGCTAGGAGTAGAAAAAAAGCCGAGAATACGTGAGTAATTGTGATTAAAAAAAAAAAAAAGAGAGAGAGTTTAATTACTATCAAGAAGCCATCTGCTGCACACTGTGTTACAGAGCCATGGCAGAGAGATGCAGAAGCCTGTGCTGGCCAGGGCCAACGTGGACTCCAGCATGAGAGCTGGATGCGAAAGGGCGTTGGCACTTACCTCCATAAATTAAAAGGCTCCGATACGCGGCAAGCATATAGAAAACTCCGTGTGTCCGCAGCTCTTCCTTCGGCACCGCCCTGGACCCGGATCCAGGTCGCGCCCCAGCATGAAGCTGCTCCCCAGCACCTCGGAAGCGGAGCAGCAGGGGTGACACCAGCCTCCCCTCCTGCCCCCGTGCCCCCTCTGGAGCCCGAGCAGGACTGGTGGCGGGTTCCAGTGCACAAAGCACAACGATGTTCCCTAATAGCTTGAAAAAAGATGGCTTTTGGTTTTTCCAAAGTTGAAGCTGCTGTACTTGACACACACAGAACAAAACCACCCTAGGAAAGAGTGGTTTTCTCTTTTTAATTTGCATTAGCATCACAGGATCTAGCAGATTAAAATGCTGCAATAAAAAAGGCAAATATACTTTAATACATTTGTGGTTTGGATAGCTAACACCTATTAAGAATGCACCTCTTGTTGCAATGAAGAAAAGGCCAGAGATAAATATTTCCAGCAAGAAGTTGCTTCATGTGATTCGGCAGAGTAAAGAAAAGCCTGGTTTGTGCCCCGTTGTTCTGTAACAGCTCACGCGCAGGCCCTGACTCACTCGGAGCGCAGCGGCAGTGCAAGCTGCTTGCTGAGCTGCCGCAAGATCCCGCGCCTGCGGATCGTACCCAAGCCCTGCAGCGTACCGGGCGGCACGTGCCTGCTGCGGCCGATTTGTACCTGAAGCAAAACAGAGGCATGCAACGAGGCTCAGAGCCACTCCAGAAACGAGTGGGGTTATTTCCATGAGAAAACAGAAAGCAGCAAGCAAATACCTCCTCCTACCCACAGCTACTGACGGTGCAGCTGGACCACCTTCGCCTTTCCCCGAACATTAGAAAAAGGCTGGGTTGAACGCATGCACGGAGGCAGGCTTAAATACCAGGTTGTGCTCTAGGAGACTGGCTGGGGAGAACAGAACACAAAGAGGCTGCAATTAAAGAAAGGGCCAGTTTCTGCCTTCCGATCGGAGGATATAATATGCAATATTTTAAGACCGTGAGTAGGAGTCCTTTTGTGGGATAATTCACAGGGACCGCTCATTACCTCCACTGGAAAGCGCAGCAATTCTTAGTCAAGCTACTGAGTTACCTTAGGACAACACAGTGAAAAAGAAAAAAAAAAAAAGAAACCAGGCTTGCAGTGTGCATCTTGAGAACTGGACATGGGCCAGTCATTTAAAGGTTATTTGATCCAGCAGCTCACTGGATAATTTCGGGACGCTTGAAGCTCACGGCTCCTTTGCTGGCGCTGCAGGAGCGCCGCACAGACAGTGAGGTGTTCAGATGGCGGTGGCCCCACGGCTCCCCGCGCCGAGCACTGAGGTCTGTTTTAAGGGAAAACCGTGAGGAAAGGGTCAAGCACTGGTAGATGCCGTGGACTCGAAGGGCTGCTCGTACTGACAAGCGACTACCCCTCGAAAAGGGGCTTACAGCACCGACAGTCAGCCACAACCTCTGGGTGTGGGGAGGGCTTTCCAGGGGAGCTCTTTCAGCAGCTGACGGCTTTATCACGTTACACAAATTCATTTTCAGATACATCTTTTAATTCTTTGGGGCTTTTATTCATTACTTTTCTGCCTTTTAAAAATCAGTTTTCAGCTTAATTCTTAGCTATTATTCAATATTTTCATCAGTGTTAACTAAACCCAGGGAGCATTTGTGGTTTTAGCCTGGATTAAGCCTTTATTCCTCATTGTTTTAAATGCACGAAAGTCAACCGAGTTGTTTTGTTTGGTGCTCTCCATGCCACAGTGAATTCTGTGCTGTTAAGACTGTAAATGGGCCACATCACTCATGAATTACTAATCCCTGTCACTCACATTTTCTGGGGAATATATACTATATTTAGTCCTTAGACTTGGAAAAACAAAGCTGGAGAACATTGAGGCTCTTTTTCTCATTAGGAGTCTTTAGAATATTCCCTAAAAACTGCCAAGATAATTTAGCCACCACATATAAGTGCAATTCATTAACTGTGGTGGAAATTAGACCCTTGAATTGAGAGGCTAATTAAGATAATTAGATATAAAGCCTGTAAGGAAACTACACAGACATTTCTTAAAATCTCATTTATACTTATGTAAATCTGGACCAACTCCACTGTCATTTTTCGGATTTATACCCGAGTAATTGAAATCACTACTGAGCTCTTTTAAGCTCTCAATATCAGCAAAAGGCATTGAAGTAAAACAATTAGCAGATAGGCTATGTTTTGCATTGTTACTTCTAGATGAACTTAATATCACAATGCTGTTATTTCCAAAGGTAATTTCCCATTCTGGTTGATTATTTATTTATTTGAAAAAAAAAAATCTTGATGAATTTAGCAGGCCATCATCAGTTTAAAGAGCTGCCAACTTTTACAGCATTAGCAAATGAAGAAATCTGAAAGGTTTCAGTTCCAACTGCTGCCTCTTCCAGGACGGTCATTACTTTTAATCAGTAGCCTCTGCTGTGTTTCTTTCTACCACCTCCCAAAAATACAACCAACCAACCACCAACAACAAAAAACATGCTATTCCATGCTTTGGAGCTGGTTTTCCTGTTAAACAAACAGTAACCTCAGCCTCAAAGAACTGAAGGAACCAGGAGCAGCCAGCAGCCTGGAGGAGACCAGATGCTTCCCTGAGAGCTGCTGGCAGTCAGGTTACAAAAAATGTTAGCGGTAAAGGAGGAAGGGGACAGGAATAAGGGCACCAGACATAGCAGCAGGGCTACTGGCTCAGCACTGAGGGCTCTCCAGACCTTTCCCTGTTGGTTTACCCCCAGGTAAGTGCCCACAGAGCCTCTCAGGACTCCTGGTTCCTCCACCATCATTTGGTGACATTTCAAGCAGACCAGCAGCGTGGGGAGCTGCAGCACCTTCACATGGTGACATCGCATGTTGTGATGCAGAGTCTGGGATAGTACGAAGGGAAAAGGAAAAGGGAGAAGAAGGGAAAGAGAAAAGAAAGAGGTTTCCCTTCATCTGGGATTAAAAAAAAAAAAAAAAAGAGGTAGAGGGGAGCCAGGTTCATTTTGTGTAAATGCACCTGCATGGCTTTTGCATATGGCATCAAGAGCATCCAGGATGCTTGAAGCAGATGTAGCTCCTGAGGTCAACATCTGCTTTCGTTATATCAGTAAGCGTATAAGTAAGTATGAGTAAGTATGTAAGTGTAACAGATTACTTTGTTTTGCCTTTTTTCTTCAGAAGGCTTTCTGGAGCTGCTCACAGCAACCGAAGAGGGACTGCCACCCCAGCCTGGGGCTGCGTCCCCAGGCAGCGCCTTGCACACCCCAACCCCGCACACCTCCGTGCCGGGGAGCATCTTGCACGTAGAACATAAACAAACAAAACGTAAAACCTAAAAAGGTCTTCTTTTCACCAGATACACAGGGGAGTTTAGGCTCCAGGACTGTATACTCTGTATCTTTTCCACTTGTGCTCTGGCGTTTGATTTTTATTTATTAGGACAAAGCACTGCACGTGACTTCTTCCAGCACACGGTAAGGCAAGGCAGCTTTCCAGCTCTGCGCAACTGGGAATGAGACCACTCTGCCCTCCCGGGCCTTGCAAAGCCAAAAACCCTTTCCCTCCTTCCCAATTCCATCAATGCTCTGGCATTTCATGTCACCTGGTGACACACTGGCGCGGCTGTGGTTCTCCAGTAAATCTCCTTTGCAGCAGCAGTTGGATTTTAACCAAAATCTGTTGATTGTTTTATGAGCAGCACTATGCATCAGCCTTTTTTTTTTTTTTAACAGAAAACTGGGGTTTCAGTTGCTAATGGCACATGATTCAGTTCTCTCTGACTTTCCTGCATAACCTTCAGGATAATTAGTCAGCTTTTTAATACAGTCATAGCTCTCTGTCCTCTCACTTGCTGCTAGGATGCTCTGTCAAGGTACCCGTAGAAATTAAAGTTCAAACTGAGAACATCACGGCAACCTGACTACACCTAACCTATCTGCTCCCGTGAACAAGCGTACAGCACCCCACACATTCAGAAGAAGGCCGGTCAGCCTACCAGTGCAGATGTCCACGCACGCTCTCTGACGACCCCCCGGGGCCCCTCCCTGGGGCTCCTGGAAGCCGTTGGGCTCCGCGCCTCCCCCGAGGCCCAGGACGAGGAAAGGGGGCTCTGGTGTTGCTCCGGTGTTGCTCCGGTGTCACTCCAGTGTCACTCCAGTGTCACTCCAGTGTCGCTCCGCTATTTCCGCGCCGCACGCAGCAGATGGGAGCGTTCCTCCCCGGGGCTCGCTCGTGCCAGATATTCCGGTCACAGTTTGTTCCCGGGTGCTCGCAGCTCAAGCCACGTCTAACGGCTCGGGGAAACGGGAACAAATACACGGCCGCAGCAAGGGAGAGGGCCGGGCTTGTTAAAACCATTGCATTTTAAGTGTTTCCCCATAGTGTGTGCAGAAATCCTTCATTTGTGAGGGTTTTTTTTTCCTGTATTAGAAGGGAAGGGAACATAAGAAATTGTGTTTGCTCCCCTACAAACATCTCCGTTTTCCTACACTACTCAGAGGTGAAAATCAGAACAAAATACACAATATCTGTGATCCTGGTAAAAACAGTCTTCCACACTATATGAAGATAATCGAGAGACCGAGAGGAGGTCCAAATACATTTCATTTATTTTTTTTTAACACACAATGATCGCATATGCTAGTATCTTTGGATTCCCAGAGATTTAAAGTGTGGCCTGAAACCTTTATGAATACGAAGCCCACTACTATCACGTGATGAAAAATTAATCACAGAGGCATTAAGCGACTCACCCTAGGCTTTGAGTAAATTAGTGGCAGCTATAATAAAACTCCAGGGTCTTAATATCTGCCTCCTGACCAGCCGATGTCTCTTATCCCATAATATTTGACAATCATTCCAGCAGAAGACCAGCTGTTGGTTAGTTATTTCACTAGAAATGTAGGTTGCTGTATCACCATTGCACTAAGGATATCAACAGCAAACAAGTTATAAGATGATACTGAACGACTATAAAGCCATTCTGGAAATTTCTGGTAAATAAAAACCATTTTAGGAGAATCCAGCTATGATCAAGTCTTAGCTATTAATTCTGTGCGGTTCATTATGGTGGAAAGTTTGAAAAGTTCTCAGCACTTGCCTTCTTTAAATTGAATATTCATACCTGCTATTCTCTATTGAATCATTCAATGACTCTTGTACTAAAATAATTTTTGAACAGGGTAATTAAAATATATGTGAACAGATAAGTAATAAGTCAAGAGAAATTCTGGTATCTAAGATTTTAACAAAACATGACAACGCTCAACCTTGAGGAAAAATATGCATAAATAATGGCCAGTGTCACATGGCACTTCAAAACAGTGGAAGGAAGGAAAATCGGTGAGGGAAAATACGACTTGTCACATTATGGAAATTAAAGAAAGGTACACACACACACACACACACACACACACGTCTTCCTACAG
The DNA here is from genome assembly GCA_013399115.1 of Anseranas semipalmata. Classification (NCBI taxonomy): domain Eukaryota; kingdom Metazoa; phylum Chordata; class Aves; order Anseriformes; family Anseranatidae; genus Anseranas; species Anseranas semipalmata. Next base: position 861,776 of record VXAA01001874.1, read on the forward strand.
ATGTGGGTGTTTTTATGAGTGGAACAAATTTATTCGAAGCTGAAAACTAGAGCATTTAGAAAGCTCATGATGACAAGTGCAGTAACATTAGGAGCTGTAGAGGCAGCATTTCAAAGCAGGAGCATTTATTCTAACTTCTGATGTTAACACCCACTCATTCTGACAACAGCAATCCAGAGGGCATAATGATGAGAAATTTATTCCTCTGCATTTCGATATAGATTCAGACTTTGTTATAAACCCGAACAGTACTAAAATGTAAAGGTAAAATCGCTGAAAAGCTTTACAGTTTATGAGATACTAAACACAGCCTGCAGATGCTGCTGATTTGGGACCCAATTCTAACCTCAGGCATACATTGTTATAAAACTCCAAAAGACAAAATCCATCGTTTTTTCCCAATGGCTTGTGGTAATATATTTCCAAGATATTCAGAGGTGTTTGCCACATTTTTATTATAATTTGATCTTTCCAGCTAAAATGTTACAGCCAGAGTCAGGCAGTTCCTGAATCAATACACAGTATTAAAAGTCAGATATTAGTCATATTTATAAAACCTCACAGACACCATAGAACGAATGGTTAAAACTCAAATATGTTTAATATAAAGCAAGATAACAATTTATGACCTTGTTTATGCACTTTAATAGTAATTTTTTTTGTGTGAAAAACAATGAGAATTATTAATTAGAAAAATGTATAAGAATATATAATATATATAATACAATACAATATAATAATATATATATAATAAAAATTTTACTGGTGTGCTACTCATAAGTTCGGAATCTTTGGTTTAAAATCACTTGAATACATTTGGATTAGAGGTTTGGGTATGAATACACAGAGGTAGAAGTCTGTTGTTTTCAGCAGGGATAAACCACTAGACCTCTTTTTGTGGGTATGAGTGCCAGCTATTAAATAAACAGGACACTACCAACAAGAGAGGTCGGTATATGAGTTTCTGGAAACCTATGATTTCAGAATAATTTTTTCTCTTGAAATGTTTCAGTCATATGAGAAGTCAGAATGACATAAGAAAATTGATTTTTTCCCCTATAATTCAAGAAGGACACTAAAAGCACCGAGCTCTTGTTATATTTCACTATGTAGAATAAGCTTAAAGGTCCTACACAGGTTTTCTGTGCTTAACACAACTAAATTTAGATTAATTATCTAAGGCCTAGCAAGTGGCAAATTTATCAGATGATTTATGAGTTCAATAAGAGTTTGTACAATCATTTTCAAAGCAATAAATCCAGTAGCTTCCAGGCTCCAAGTCTTCCCATTGCAACCCCGTGCCGTTTACCGCATGCCCTGTCACACAGCTCGCCCAGCACTTCCCAGACACAAGCAGTCACACGAGCTCAAGCCAGGAGTCCCTTGCCACTGAGGCCAGGGACCAAAACCAAGTTTTACTGACGACTTCAGCGTGCATCTTGTAAATATCTAAGGATCAAAAACATTCCAGAGGTTCAGGCCAGTGAGGACAAGCTGTTCCATCTCAACAAATCAAATCCACACCCAGTCATTTCTGCATCCACCCCTAGACTCTTTGAGCTTCAGTAATAGAAATCTGAATTGTTATCTCCGGGTGTCGCAAGTTTATGGCCAGACTGCTTTGGTGTATGTGGACAGGCTGTCTCCAGGGCTCCTCCCCGTGCTTCCTGAGGTAGCTACTTGCGTGCTCCAGCACAGGAGAAAATTAGCTTCAGGACTTTTTTCTTTTCTTTTTTTTTCTTTTTCCATTTGGCAACCATCTTTTGCCACTCTTCCAAGCAAACAGAAGGACATAATGTCTTTTCCTTCTTACTGCATCCCCACGGAAGGCAGTATAGAAGCTGTGGCTGCTTCTTCCCATTTATGTATACCAGACTCTACGTTCTTCCTTCTATATGACAATCCTTTCCTATGCTATATTCATCATTCAATTTCCACCTTTCCCTCTCTCTTCCTTTCAAATTGGGTCTTATTATCTCCTGTCTTCTCTTTTCTGGTCCCTCCCTCTCCCCACCCACACATCCATGCAATTACCACTGTATTATAACGTCTCATGATCTCTACAGTCAAGCAGAGAGTAGAAGCAATGACCCAGTGATATAGGAGGAGAAAAATTCCCTCTTCCTGCGTGTTTACTGACTGGCTCCTTTTCATTGACCCAAGCCATGTATCTTCTGTAATACTTGGGATTACAGCCAAAGTGGCAAACTTTTGAAATAGAAGGGAGTCCTAAGACATAGTGATGCTGATATCATTTGCTAATAACCATCAAGGTTTGGAGATAATTTTGCAAGGTGATAAAAATGTCTCAGATTACAGGGAATGTACCACAAATTCTGATTTCCAGTGCTTGCTGGTTACAAGCGCTCGTTGTTTGGAAGTTCCACAAAACCCCTCCACTTACCCACATCACAGCTTGCGGGTCGGCCCAACCCATCTATAGAGATACATACCACAGTAAGCTCTGCTGTATCACACGTAACTGGCACAGTAGGACCCTTCTTACATGCAATTGAGCAGCTTTTGTATTTTTCAGTCCATAAGTGTCACCAAAACGAATCAGGAGGGGATGGCCCGGCAGCACCTCGTATCGGACCCAGGATGGGAAGTGGAAGATTCAGCTTCAGATCGTTTTGCTCCCTGGCTCACGTCTCTTTCCAGCTCTCTCAACAGAAGGAACTGGAGAACTCTCCTCCCAGCAGTGAAGCAAGGGGACTGCAAAGAAGCTCAAATAAAAGATCAGGCAAAGCTAAGGCAAAACAAAGTATTTTTTCTAATTTCTTTTCCTGAAACAGTTGAACTGCTTGGCCAAAATTCTCCATGTATGTCAGCAGGAAGCAGTCACTCCTTGTACCATGTGAGGAAATTTCTGCCAGAGAACGTTCAGGATGAATTACAAATGCTGAAAGCTGACTTTCGTTATGGGAAGTACCGGTAATTCTAACTAGGAATTGTCCCTAAAGTATCACAGTTCTAAACAGTTCTTTTTAGTTGTGTAAGTTATGATGAAAGGTTTCACATGTACAAAATCATCAATCAGGAAATTAAATAAGCTCCCCTTTACTTTGTTCTGTGAACTAAAAATGCACAAATCACAGGAAAACAAGAGACCTCCTGAAGCTAGATGTACCAGAAAAGCTTAAAAGTGCAGCAGCAGCTCAGTGCTGGAGCACAAGGCAGAGCCACCACCAGTACCCCCAGCAAGGGCAGAAGCAGTCCTGCAGTAGGGGGATCCAGTGCCACAGCTGCCCCATTCATTAAAATAAATAACAATAACAATAACAATAACAATAAAAAAAAAAAAAAACAACACTCTTGCCAATAAACATCTCTAACACAGCCAACACTGATAGCAGATTACATTTTTCACAGCACTGTGCAACTACTCTGTACTTTTTCGATACTGCATTGGTAATCAACAACCTCAGAGCATTCCTGGTTTTAGGAAATGGATCTGTGTCGTTTATTTGCCTCATGAATATAATCCAGCAGCTTCTACAATGGCTTTCATTGTTCCAAATATAATCCTCATACATGATACCAGACACGTATCAATTCTAATGGTAAAATAACAGACGTAACTCTCATCTGGAGCTGCCGTTTCCCCACGTACACAGAGAAATCCCTGCCATGTGTTCACTCTGTGCATTTACATTTTAGGGTAATGTTTAATCAGATGCTTAGTCTGGAAAATGAAGACACCCACTGAAAGTAGGCCACGATTATTACAAAAAGAAAGATCACCGTGTGGAATTGTTTTACTGGAAATCTCAAAACAAGAACAGGTTAGAGATTCTGTTCTGTAAAACAACACATTTTTTAAATACCTTAAGTGGAAATATTATCCATTACAGTGAGCTCTGTTGTAGCTGGCTTAGGGTGCAGCCACACAGGAAGCAATATTACTGATGTGCCCTTAATCCTGCACTGAATCAAAGCTTCAGTGTAATAGTTCTCTCATCTGCTGGTGATTTCATGAGAAATAAACTGTCTGCTGAACCAGCATTTTCTGTAGAAAAACTATTTGCTACCCATTCTGCCAGAAGTGTTTTTAAACAGAGGGCACAGCTCAGCTCTTGTTTTCCCATCTTTCACAGGCATAAGCATTACTTGCAAAGTCTAGTCTTCCCCTGATTCATATAATAAAGAAGCTACTATATATTAAATCTATTACATATTTGTTGTCATCATTTTTAGTTTTGGAATGCTAACATTAAAATTCTTATTCCTGAAAGCAATTACTGGTTTAACATTCTCATAGGGAAGTAATTTGTATAATATTAGATCCAAACATCTATTTCTAGCTTCATTAACAGAATACAAATGCTGCCTTACACAAAATGCTACAGCAAAATTGTAATTGTGTTAATTGCAGCCAACATATTTCCAAAGCCGCTGTTTACAAATTCAGACATTACTCTCTTGATTTGTTCAGTCTTAATAGTAATAATGAGATAAATAGGATAGTAAATAAAACTAGTATTCAGTCTTTGTTCTTAATGGTGATTGAAAAATTTACATATTTCTTAGATTTCAAGAGAATTCAATTGCAAAAAGCTCTTCACTTTAACATTGAAGTAGCTTCTCTCTTAACATGAGATTTAAAAGAACCTTGAAAAAAAAAAAAAGACAGAAGGGGACAGGTTAACCTAAACATTAACAGAAATAAATTTAGTAATAAAAAAAAATAAATTAAAAAAAAGGAAGTTTCTACAGCTAACAGCAGATTTGTTATGCAACAAAAACAAACAAACAAAAAATCTAGTGCATGCTCAGGTGAATACAATTCTAGTGCAGTCAAGGAGATATGTGCAAGTGAAGAATTTAATCTTCCTTAATCTTCCCATGTGGTATGATTAATCACCCACCTGTGGACTCTGGAAGACTGTTATAAAGATAAGAACAGAAACAATATAAAATCACCACAGTTACATTACCATACAACAAACAGCACATTCACATTTAGTACTGTTTTAAGATAACCTTTGAAAGCTTTTGGCTTAAAGGCAACAAAGAATACACCTTTGCAGCTAGCATACTTTAGACGTAAACATATTAAATGAAGAGTGCAGATGACTGTTAATTACATCACATCAGTATTAAGCCACCCAATTATTTCCAAATGGCAACTTTCATTCGGAACCAAATCTGCGATATCACTATGGCACCTATCTCCTATTTAAATTAGTGCGGGAGAAAGCGCCTGATTGATTTTCTCAGCGTGGGCCTTTCTGCCTACCACAAGGCAGGTAACATTTCTTCATGAAAATGGTTGCTGCCTTTTGGGCCATTTCTGCTTCCCAGCATGAAAAAAAAAAAACAACCACTTATCATTTGCTCTTAAATACATCATTTGCTCTTAAATAAACTTCCCCTGGCAAATATCTTTCAATGGTGCACGATGCGTTACACAACAGAATAATATTCTTTGTGGCAACTGGTTCTTATTAGCAATACTGTGTATAGCTGCCAAAAAGGCTGGGTGTTAGCAATCGAGTACGCAAGAAAAAACAAAGCCATATATACTGTATTTAGGTTGCACAACTTCCACTGGAGAAGTTAAGCAACACCCGTCTGTAAATAGGGAGCCGGTGTCACCAGAGCTCAGGCAGGGGCCTGAGGAAGGTGCTGAGCATCGCGCTGCTGTCCGAGGGAGCAGACAGCCGGAGGAGCACGGCAGGAGCCGAGGTTGCCCCAGCGCGGTCCCACCTGCCGGCCTCTGACGAAAACAGAGGAAACGCCGCCCGTGAGGGCCGCTGGGCTCCGGCCAGCACCCAGCGCAACCACCGAGGTCGGCGTCCCTGCCTGGTAGCAGCCCACCCCTGCTCTCAAGAGGTACCGCTGCGCACACGATGCAGCCTCAGTCTCTAGGCTTGCTGTGCATTACTAGACATTGGTTTTAAAAGCTTTCTTTTTTTTTTTAATAAAGAAAAGAAGCTACCTGCCTTTATATGTGAATCTGCCACCCGTCAAAGAGCCTTACCTTGCTTAAAACACACCCACCTTCCTTGAGGCTGGGGTAATGACCTTTCAAATATTTTGATGTATTTCACGTGTGGTAGAATATAGGCTTGCTAGGGGCTGCAGAAATGAGAGTTAAACATCAAGATTCGCTAAAACCATTTTTTTAATTATGTTTAATTTTAGACTACTACCACCTGTATCCCTGTACTCCACATTGTATTTCAAGCATGGACCTGAGTTCACACGTGTCCACACGCACCTGGCTTTCATTTTGTGTGGAGACCAATCCATATTCAAGCACAAACCAGAAAAAAATCTCTGGGAAACCCCACAAGAAAAAACAACAGCATAGGTTTGTATAACCTTATTGCATGCCCAGATATACCGCTTGTGGTTTTGATTGAGGAAACATATTCTTCCCAACCCAGGTGCCCCTCAGGTCTTGACGTTAGTCCCTGCCACAATGTCAAGAAATCACTCTTAAAATCATCTCCGTGTAAGCTGTCAATGGGCAAATTACATTTATATATAGTTATAAAATTTGGGACAGCTACAAAATGTCACAAATAATTGCAGCTGAGGCTTAGGTACCCAGGAGCAGTAGGAGCATATGCCAGGCTGAGCAGGCTGACCTGGTAACCGGGGCCTTTACAGGGGGATCAGCTGCTGTGCCTGGTCAGAGCGGGTCAGAAACATCAGCAGGGGAGAAATGGCCCCGACACATTGCCAACAGCTATCGCGGCTACAAACATCCTTTTTCTTAAAGAGTAGATGGGACAGCAGTGATCCCAAAATACTTTCTAAGGCTAGGTCATGATTACACTTACAGGCTAATTACTGCAGAACGCTCCTACAGATATGAAAGAGTTGGATCTGGAAGGAAATCTGCTCTTCTCCCCAAAGACTAAGCTAATGCCTTTTTTTTTTTTTTTTACCCTTGAGCCTGTGCACACCTTGTAATGTGCTTAGGCTCCAGGACTGGAAACCAAACAGCCACGTGCCCAACACGTATCCACCGCAGCAGGCCGGGGTAAAGAAGTGACAGCCTTCTCCAAGGAAAGGAGCACCATGTTTGCTGTTCTCTACAAAAATCGGGGAGTCTATGGTTCAAAAGTAAAAACTGATTATTCACAAAATATAAAACAACAGGGAAGTCAATGAAACACAGCACCCGACTCAATGAGCCCTCAGATGTAAGAGCTTTCACCAAAACAGGTCAGGTGCCAGACGAAAGAATAGTAAAAAAAAAAAAAAAATTAGTTTTATGTAATTTTCATTTTAAATTCCCCTTTGTATCTCTGTTATACAAAAATAAGTTTCACATGTCATCACATTTTTGAACTTTCTGATTCTCAAATGAGAGAATGACACAATTTAGATCAGTCAAAAAACAATCACATACTGAAATATTTTTGTCTAAACCTCTTTTTCACAAAGTTGCAGTAAATTTGAAAGTGTGCAGATGTGCTAACGGTATAAAGTAACGTGAAATGATACAGTATTCCCTTTCCTATGCCTGGTAGAGAACACCCCACTCCACAGACCAAAGAAGCTTCCGTAGATGGCCCACACCACCGTAGACTTCATCACGCACTCCGCACCACAGTTGTTATGAGTACCGTGAGGCAAATCTTCAACCCTTGGCCAGCAAATTGGTCAGCAGTTTGCGCAGTGTGCGGAAAGGTGTGTGAGAGCAGAACTGTTTCAGCAGCGCGTTCTGAAGTTAGAATGCAGGATCCAACTCCTGCCGAAGTGGCAGGGCTGGTGGAAGACGCTGGGCAGCTCCCTACGGCCAGGTCCTTCAGCACAGGGATCTCTGGGCTCCCATCGGACTTGTCACGACATTATTAAGCAGCCACACAAAGCCTGTCATGACAGGAGGGGGGTGATTTTCTTTCCTCTCCTCCACGTTTAGTTCTCCCACCCTTCTGCACCCACCAAAACCGATTCTACTAGAAGAAAAAATTACTGTCCCTAGTCCTTCCTTAAAGAATTCTCTTCAGTGAACCCTGAGTTTCACTGACAGCTGCATATGGAAAAGAGTAAAAGCATATTAGTCAGGAAAAAAAAATAACATAACTTTATTGCAATTTTTTACAGTACCAAGAATACATATAAACTTTCAACAGTAAATTGAGTAGAAAAAAAAAGCGTTGCTCCCAAAACAACTGAAACAACTTTGGTAGACAGAGTATCCTGAAGAAGCTGAAAAAGGGAAAGAACAGCATAAATTAATGCAAAAAAAAAAAAAATCTGGTTCACAGTTGTAAACATCTCAGGTATAGCAGATAAATATTTCTGCCTATGATTTTAAATATCCTCACCTAAATTTTATTTAATGGCAAATTTGAAAAAAAAAAAGTCCCGGTTATTCCAAGTATTCCGCGATACTGGCGATGGCACAGAGAACCAGTGCGATACCTTTATCAGCTACAGCTGCTCCTTCACAAAGCCTCCCCCAGAACATTATAAGACACAGTTGAAAAGAAGGTATATCCACATCCTGGTGATACTAAGCTTAGAGCAAATCTTACTAGGGAGAAAATCCTGGGTGAAAAACAAACAAAAGCAAACAGAAAACCCAGAATAAAACCCCTAACGATCAAAGTCAGAACTGAAACTCTGTCCTAGGTTTTTCCACACAAAACTGCATTATTGCCTGTGTAAATATTCCCCATGATTACACAGCTGGCCAGTCACGATATGAATTTCTTCTTAATGCTACCAGTTTGGCTGATGTGAACTCAATGGAGGACAAAAATGCTGCATCTCACATGAGGTGGGTTGCCTTGGCTGGTCACCAGGTGCCCAGGCAGCTGCTCCCTCACTCCCGGATGGGCTGCAGGGGGACGGCCTGCTCCCCCATGGGCCTCTCCACAGGCCGCAGGGGAACTTCTGCTGCAGCGCCTGGAGCCCCTCCTGCCCTCCTTCTGCACTGACCTGGGTGTCTGCAGGGCTGTTCCTCTCTCATTTCTCACTCCTCCCTCCCAGTTGCCGCACAGCATTTCTTACCCTTTCCTAAATACAGTATCACAGAGGCACCACCAGTGTCGCCAATGGGCTCAGCAACGGGTCCTTTTGGAGCCGGCTGGAAACGGCTCCATGTCCAACACGGGTCAGCTCCTGGGCTCTTCTCACAAAGGCAGCCCCGCACATCCCCTTGCTCCGTAAGCCCAACACACAGATCAGATGAGAAAGTTCCTCTCAGGCATGCTACGGTGGTCTTTCACTTGCCTGTAACTTGCAGGTTCAGTGGCTCACATCTTACTGGCAACTTGAAACTTGTCAGGAAAAGTAATCACATCTAACTTGCTTAAGTGCTCAAACCTCAAAAAGAGGCAGAGTTCACACTTGGCTAGAGCAGACATGGGATCCCCTGCATGTGGGTAGGAAAGGCACTGCAGGTCTGCAGTGGAAATCAGCTACGCTTCCTCATACTTGAAACTTCAAGTGTGTGCTGTTCACCATCCACAGTTTTACACAAATCTCAACTGGTCAGCCCTTTTCTTCCTTTACTTCTAAGAAGCACGTTAGGTCTATAGACCTAAAAAGAGATCTTTTTGCTTCTAGCACTGAATTTTGAGACATGACCACTTGACAAGACAACACAAGAAAATGCAAAATCAAAAAAATTATTTATTTATGATTTCAAAAATCATCATCCGAATCATTATCCTCAATTTTTTGCAATGGCTGCTTAACACCAATTATTAAATCAATACTGAGCAGCTCTGTAACACAATGAAGAACTGAAGTTACTAACTGGTATTTGCAATACACTGATTCCAAGCCTTTCTCGTTCACAGGCAGAGACTGTTTTTTCCTGAGTGCGTTTGTGGTTTCGAGATAAAATTTGTTAAAGCTGTTCCGTTCTGCTGTCCCATACAAGGACTTTGGAATACTTAACAAAGCATCAGCAATTACATTAGATATGACAGTTACCGCTGACTGCTGACACTGTTTTGCATAGTACTGAATATAATAATGTAGCAGGATTTCAAAGTAACCTCCTACTGGCAAAACTGATCCTGCTTCTATGATGGAGTTGGAAGAATTCTGTGCAATACTTATACAACTCTTTTCATGTTCGAACGGAATTATACCGCAGCTAGCTTTTTCTAGATCTTTACCGACATCTAGGCTTCCACACATGGTAAATGTGTTAGCGTTGTCTGTTGTTAACATAGCAGTACTGTAATTCTTGTGATTGTCCACTGGTAAATCACTCTTACAGCCCTTGTGCATTTCACCCGCCTGCTCGCATTTTGCATGTGGTTTCTGTGCATCTGTTGAAGAGCTGGCCCCTTCAGCGGGAACGTTTAACTCTTTGCTGTGTGAGACAGGATTTGAGTGTATTTGCAAAGCTGTTTGCAGGCGTGCTGGATTTTCACTTCCCTTTAGAGCAGAGACTACAATTTGCGTCTCTGTTTCACCCCTGTGCGCTTTCAGTTGATGTTCAGAAACCTGATTACTGTTACAAGAAATATTTTCTACTGTGAGTTGCTTCTGAGTAGCTGAAAAATGCCTGCTACAAGCATCATTCTGGCTTTCACCTTTGACTTTGCATTCCTCCCTCTGATCAACTGTTTTAAATAGCTGCTGAAGCATTGTAAATGCCCCTTGTAAAGCAGCAGCATGTTGCTCATTAACACCATCGACTGGCCCGCAGAGAATCAGGCAATGAGGCTGAAAGGCACACACGCTGGTGAAGCCAACGTGAACGTACCTCTTCGAGCCCAGCAGCAAGGGCTGACAAAATGTTGCCACTGCAGTCTCAGTGATTTCCCCATTATCACCAAAAGGCGTACAAGGCGAGACTCCTGTGATTTCACAGATAAGGGCAATTTCTTCCGACGATAAACACTCTACCACAGACACACCATATAATTTTGCATAGTAGATAACTACTTCTTGTTGCTTCACGCTCGACAGTAACAGCTTAACGTTGCTGCTCTGCAAGCGCTTCATTACAGCTTCTGTTCTCCTCGTGCACCAGCGCAGGGAGGCCTGATACTGACCCTCGGAGCCGACGACAAACTCGACGCCGGGGGCCGACAGGGCGGGGTGCAGGGACTCGGTGACCACCACGGCCGCCAGCTCCCCGCTTGCCGGGCAGTAGGCGGCGAAGTCCCTGCGGAGGACGAGCCCGGGCAGGACCCTGGAGCCGGAGACGGGGAGGCCGGCCACGGCGGCGTGCAGCGCCTCGAAATGGCGGCCGAGGAGGCGCAGGGCGGCCGGGCTGCGGGCGGCGCAGCGGCCGCAGTACTCGCAGCCCAGCCGGG
>VXAA01001874.1:873749-919627 GCA_013399115.1 Anseranas semipalmata
GGTGGTACATATGGCACAGACGCGACAGCTCGTCCTTACGGGGCGGAACAGCGAGAAACCCATTAAGAAGGCACTGGTTACAATACTTGAATATCTGCTAAGATTTCAGTCATTTGAGGATACCCTTGGAAAACAACAATTAAAACTTACAGATGTACAGCATTCTTGTTATAATATGTTATTTACATAAACGGTGGTGAAATAACAGGCTTTAAGAAGATATACTACACATTGAATCCAGTCTCTTTCCAAATCTAAAAGTCTCTTTCCAAATCCAAAGTCTGCCCCCCCACCTCCAAAAAAATCCCAAAGGCACAGGAGGGCAGCAAACAAAGACAAAAAAAAAAAAAAAAAGAAACCACCGTCATCACATTTGAAAGGTAGACCTTTAAAATAATCTCTTTACAAGATTATCTGGGAAAAAAAAAAAAAAAAAACAAAAAAAAACCAGGCTATACCCTCAGTAAGTAATGTCATCTATTTAAAAGTAATCAACACGTGAAACGCAAGAAACATCACCTACTGCTGAAACTGGTTCTTGCTGCATTTCACATGGCATGTTTACTCTTTTTAACCTTAGGTCATCTGTACCTAACTAGGCAATCTGTACCTAAATGGCAAATTAAAGGCTTAGAGTGTGTTTGAAAACAAAACAGAACAACAAAACCACATGGCAACAAATTCTGAAAATATTTCCTGTACAAGAAAAAACAAAGAAACAACAACATTTGTAAATCAAATCTGAAAACAAGTGCTGTTTTAAACTTTAAAAAATAGTAAAAGGCTGCAGCCCTCAAAAATCTGCAAACTGTACAGTCAATGTTTGTAACTCTATGCAGAGCTCAGCGTTAAGTACATAATATTCAAGGTCAGCCACATGTCATAGTTAAATGGTGATTCTCTAGCAACGATGATGTGCTAGAGGAAAAGGCTCCATACACCAGGCCGGTCACCAGCTGTACTGTAAGAATCAGGCAAGAAATTACTTTGTTCTGTTCACATATGGGAGCATCACACAAAACCCCCCAAAATACCAGATTTCAATGTACTTTTTAGAATTTAAGAAATCTAATCATACTGTCAAGCAGAAGCCTGCAGTTTTACTTTTTAAAAAATGTCACCATGTATCTTTTACCTTCCTGGACCATGACTAAAACCACTTTTCCAACAGAAGTAACCTCTAAAAATAAGTTGAAAAGGAAAATAAGCACAGGCATTTTTGTCTCACTCTCTTCAAGTCTTACTTGCCTCGAGCTGAGCATGAATTTCAGATATGGCGCATCTGTTTAGTCTGATGCTGTCCAACACCATGCTGCCTGCCAGCTAGCTGGGTCAAATCCACATTCACTACCATGCAGTCCATGTAAAATATGTTACTAACTGATCTTGAATAGAAGCGATTAAAATCAACATAAAAGGGCAGAAGAACATTTCTATTTACAAGGCAGATAAAAAGCTTGTAACTATCATTCAAGAGTTTCAGCACCACAAACTTAGCAGAGATATTTTAGGGGATTGAAGTTATTGCCCCAATTCTGATTTTATTTTTACCTCACTCATTTCCTCTTGCATTACCCCCATGTACAGAGTATGCTTCGGGTCTTGAATTGGATTATAAGACAGGTGAAGCTTTGACATTTGACCACTATAACGAATGGTCAAATTTCATCCTGAGAAGATTAAATTAATACTATAATATTAGTAGTTTGCCATTTTATATATGGCAAACAACTTCAGCTTCTGTTAGAGACTTAACTTAGGGATTGTTTCTTTTTTTTCTTTTTTAATAAAATAATACAAAATAAACAACCCCCCACAAAACATAACAGTGAGGGACTTTCTACATTCACAAATTCTACCTCATCAGTCGTAGACACAATAGAGTACACATACCAGAAAAAGATTTGAGAACAAGCTATGCTAATATGAAGCTGTAAGAAATGAGCTGAAGTCGACTGCTTAAGCAATGAACTTTTACATTGCTGAGGCCTGGAGAAGGGGAAAGGTAAAATAGAAGGTGAGGTGCTGTGAAGATCTCAGCCACAGGAATATACAAGCTTGAATGACAAACAGTAAGTAAATAGTATTTTCACCAAATACTGGACAAGACTCATGCAGAACAGAATATGAGATCACTTGGAGAGCTAGTAAGGCTGCCCAAGGCAGAGGGATCAACGAGCCATGGCAAAAAGCCAAAAATGACCTCTGAACTTTCTATTGCACAGGATGGATTTGATTTCTGAGAGGATCTGCTGAAAACAAACTTGGCTGCACTTCACGTTGTGCCTCTCATCCTCCCACTGTCTCATCCGGGTTGCTGACAGTACCTTTACAGTACTACAGCTCCTTTTTGACTTGGTACAAACATGGCAAGCCTTGACTGGTATACAGAATTCACCAGACAAACACTGGCACCAATTTTTTTTTTTTTGCTGAAATTTTTACAGGTTTTATACATGTTCATAGTTCTTCAAACAAAATGTTACAAACCCTGTTTCTAAACTGAAACTTAAGGTGCTCATAAATTTGTATGACTGCAGCTTAATGAATAGGTGCATCGAGGTGTTCAGTTAGGTACTGATAGGTATATACTGCAGTAAGGATGAATTTAACAGACACTTAGTGTTTCGCTATCATTTGTTCCGACGTGTGTGTTGTTAGCCATCCCACAATTTCTGAAGCCATTTCCTTTGTAAACACACATGCTCTCACATTTGCAAGTGAACTGTTGATAGTGGCCAAATTCTGTTCTACATAGTCTTTCCTTTGGGAAGCTCAGCTCATGCTACACACTAAGCATAACTTTGCATCTTCACATTTTGTTTCAAAAATAAGAAAGAGTCCTGGCATCAGCAGTCTGTCTTCTTACTGTGATATGGCCATACACAAAAGTGAATTCAAAACTGTTAATTCATCAAGGCTTAAAAAACATACCCTAAATCCTCAACATTTGCAATTTATGAGTCTGAGTGGACAAAGACAGTTACTTTTCCAGGTGCTGCACTAGTAAAAGTGTGCTCTGTACAGTAGATGCAGGAATGTTTTTTATGAAGAGTCTGAAGTTTTAAAACTATGAAACAACTGGTTTATAAGCCACTGTAGTAATTCAGGATAAAAGCTATCATACTTCCAAAACAAATCAAGGACTTTAAATGTCAGAATTCCCCGAGACTTCAGCCTTTTACTCTCCAGTTCCTAACACTCATGACTTTTGTATAACAACATATTTGTTTGACCTTAAACAAAAGTTTACTTCCAAACACCCAACACCATTTACAAAAAATGTAGGTAAGCATGGCTACTTTAAGAGTTGCATTGTTACAAAAATGTAAGTTTAAATGTAACAAAGTCTGCTTATTATTCTAACATAACAGGAATCATGTCCTACCTACAGTGCCTTACCTCTGAATATTCAGTTTGATCTATTCAGTGGTGAAGATTCATCAGTACAGCATGTGACATAATATAAAACACAAGGCTGATGTTGTATGTCTGTGAGACAGGCACAAACCAGGAGCAAGAATGTACTGGCACTTACACGATTCTTACTTCAACTGGGTAGATGGAAGGATGATTCTGAACCATGGACTCTGAGGCAAAAGTTCTGTAAGTTGTTGCTACAGGGCTCTTTTAGATAATATTGCATCATTTAAAGTCCAACTTAAAATATGGTCCCCAGTAACAGTTTGATCATTCCAGTTCCGAAAGGCCCTTGTTCACACTTCCTATTTGAACAAGAAATTAATGATAAGCTGTAGCAGAACCATGAGTAAAATGAAGATATAGTGCTTCAGCTGCAAAAACTGGTTGTCCACAGGTGGTGAATTAGAAGTGACTCGATTTCGTAGAGCCATAATGTCCCTGTAAGATATAGAATAATATCCTGTAAATTACTATCTAGACAATTTGGCATTTCTAGTATGTTAGGGCTACCTACAGAACACATTTTGAGGAAAATTATGAAATATTGATGAGTAACTAACACTTGGGAAGAAGGGTAGTTGACCTACTTTTCCCATGCCTTCAATGATGTCAATGCTCTAAAGCAGAAAGATACACACCGGCCTCCAAAAACAAAAAAATCTAGAAAAGTAGTATTCTCTAAGCCATTTTAAAGCATTTTATTTAGTACTACCTCTTAATGTCTTCTTGTGTTTCCTTTATAGATTCAATGGCACTCTGCAGTTCACCAAGGTCTGCCCCTTTTTTCCTTATTCTTGTATTATGCTTCATAAGTTGTGCTGGAAAAACACAAAAGGCAGATGTAATTCCCAGAATTAAATCCTTAGTCCAAAACAGAACAAAGTAATAATGACAAACTAAACCATTTGCAAAAATGAGGAGGAAGTTTTCTAACTGAGTTTCTGTTGAAAACTAAAGCTTTATTCCAAAGTCACCTATAGCACTGGACACCGAGTTAAGCGTTAGAAATATCTTAAAACTCTCACTGTATTGTTTAATTTCTGCAAGCATTCTCAACAACAAAAACCTGTCTCTATCAACATACTGATCTATGAATGAAAACAATTCATCTTGTTTTAAGAAAGGAAAGAGCTAACAAACACAATTTGTTTTTCCAGATAGTAAATACATGCAACACTGAAGCTTACCTTATACTACATATTGATGTTTAAGAGGACAGGGAAGTTTGCAATTAAAACCATGAGCCACTCTGCTTGTTTTTCCAGAATGTGCTTCATACTGAAGTGTTATCTAAAGCATGTATTATTTTGTAATACAAACATCTTGACATAAGAAGAGTATGTGTGACTACAGAACTCTGCTTAACTGTCAAATAAATTTATTATGTTTGTACAAAAACATATCTTTTCCTACCTTCACTTCCAGAGGAATCCTGATTATCAGGCTCAGGGGACGAGAAACCACACTCCCCTTTTTTCTGGCTGGTTGGTTTCCGCTTGATTTTTGGAACACTAACCTACAATTAAGCTTATGAATTATTTCCAGAGAACCAGAACTGTAGCAAAGCAGCACATTCTGACAGTAATACTTAAGAGCACAATAGAAGTCAAAGTTAAGATTGTTGATATAAAAGCAACCTGAAGTTTGTGCATCTTCCTATTTAAGGGAAAGGTCATATTAAACTGTTGAGTTCAAGTTTATATCATTTTATATTCCTATCCACTCAAGTCATCTCTACCATTCAGGATGCATCACAGAAGTGAAAGACTATGGATCGGGTAAACTACATTTTTGTAGGGTAACAACAGTATTTTCTAACCCTCCCAATGCTTTGAGGACCTTCATACACGTAACACAATATATACGAGTCCCTGAATCTTGCTGCACCTGTTAACAAAACTGGAACATACCATTGGTGTCCGATGTCGAACTTTTGTTTGGATTGTGCCATCTTTTTCAAATTGTATCATATCATTCAAAGGGTCCCATGGTCTGGTACTAGACAAAGTAGATACAAATGATTACTATCACAGCAATTTAAATGACAAGTATTTTCTTGCTCAGAAACTATTCACTAGGTTAGTGACCTTTCTCCCTGTGTAGTGGTAAGAATACAAGCTGTCATATTAGCCAACAATATCATTATGAAATTATCTGGCCAGAGACATGTATTTGTCAAACATGGAGAGGTTTTATGCATAATCTAGTTATTAGAATGACAAGGAAACTAAGGGATTTTTTTTATTATTACTTTGGACTGCTTTGTTGCTTTTTTTTTTTTCCCTGTTAAAAGAGCAAGGTAAGGCAGTGGATACTGTATATTGTTGACTTCCATAATAAATCTAACATTTGTATCTGTGTTTCAATATGCCTAGGAAGAAGAGATTAAGAATCAGTCCCCTCAAAAATTGCTTTCATTCCAAAGTGGCTAATGGTAATCAACACTGGTGTCAAGAGGCAGTAATGAGCTACATACAGTTTGCTTGTTCAGATTTTTAAGAGTGCTTTTCCAAGTACAGGTTGATATAAAACGGAAAAAAAAAAATCAAGCAAAAGACATAGCTCATCGGAGAATGACAAGTAGCCAAAGGCAAAGACATCCCCCAGCCTTTCCAGGACAGAAACTGCGGGTCAGCTCCATGAAGATCATTCTGATGCATAGCTTCAGTGAGTGTAGATTAAGCATAGATTTCCTTTCATCTCTTCCTGTATGCCTTTTAAAACATTTGCAGCTGTTTCAGATGTTGTGAACATACACCTGCATTTACATCTTAGCTTAACTTGGCTCAAGTTAAATATCATCTAAGGTAATTGGATACAGGGCATTCCTTTCCCACAGGTCCATCTGCAATCCTAAATACCTATATCCATAATCCAGGATCTAATTCAGATATTTTAACAAATGCCACAGCTCACTGAATGCATCTTTCACAGTGAGCATAAAAGATTCTGTTCTCTATATGGACCAGGTGGTGAGTTGACCTCCCTCACAAAAGGAATCAGAAATTTCTTCTAGACTCCTTTCTAGCACAGTGTAACTCTTCCATGGCACATATTTGAACCACAAGGCCTCAAGGAGACAAGAAATTATGCACAATGCATCTCAAAGCACCATGCCCAAGAAAACCTTAGAATATAGCATGACTTTGTAGAGGCACTTAACCAAAAAGAGGAAAAAATTAAAAAAAATAAAGAACAGCACAGAAAAAAGCCCATTGCAATGATTACATGAAACACAGTTTCCTGCTTTAGCATTTTCAACATTACTTATTAACACCCTCTCTTTGGTGAAAGGGTGATCAAGTTCAGCTAAAAAATTACGGGGTCTTAGTTAAAACATACTACTAGGAGTATCGAGAAGCATTGCATATTTGTTGAGTTTGAACTCAGCTAACTCTGAGTTCTTTTGCTCCTGAATGTACAGCAAGAGGCTCAGAGACACTACCAAGCATCTAACTTGCAGCTTTGTTACGAGCATTCGAGCACTCACTCAGCGTATTTATAGTGCCATTCTCCTGTGACTGAATCCTGATCGAACAGCTTACACGTCCACTCTTCACCCTTAAGTTTCCTCTCTTTGGCACTCCTTCTCTGAGCTTCTTCCAGAACGTATTTCTCTTGAGTAGCTTCTGTTTGG
The DNA here is from genome assembly GCA_013399115.1 of Anseranas semipalmata. Taxonomy (NCBI): domain Eukaryota; kingdom Metazoa; phylum Chordata; class Aves; order Anseriformes; family Anseranatidae; genus Anseranas; species Anseranas semipalmata. Next base: position 880,810 of record VXAA01001874.1, read on the forward strand.
TCTTTATTATTTATTGCTTTAGTCACTTGTTGCCAAAGCCTGACAAATGAGCAATATAAAGAGTTACAATCTGTTTACAGAAATAATTGAAAACATTTCCCCAGTTGTAGGCTAAGTAGAGGGATCAACCTCTAAAAAGAATATTACTGTATTGTAATATACCTTCTATCTACATTTCCAACAAGACCTTTTATGATTGTAAGGCTTATAAATAATGAGCTTGTATTTAACAGTATTGCTTTCTTGTTTCACAGGTCAATATCAGCAAACATGGGAAGGAAAGAAACCATCAGCTACTGGCTAACGTTCATAATTTGGAGAAGATAATGAGTTCTATTTCGTCAAAAATAATTATAAGTGCTTCCAAAGTGAACTTACTTCTCTGACTCAAAGTCATCTTGCTCTTCAAACTTCACAGTGTATCTAGGTAATCTACGCTGCTTGATATCAGATGTTGGGTTCCAGAATGTCTCTGAAACATCTGTCTTCTTGTCCCTAATAGTAACTTCACTGTCCTGTAACATATATGGTTCAGTTATCTTAACTTTAACAATCTCAAATAGTGCCAAAATAACACAAACAGAAGGAATAATTGACTTTTTTTTTGCAACAAGAATTTCTTTTATTTCAGGTACATGAAGTTAAGAATAATTACATATGCTGATTACAAAATTCAATTTCTGCGCTCTACACTGGTTCTAACTTGGAATAGATACACAATGGAACCATTACCCACATCCAACAGTGGTGCCAGTGTCACCTCACCAGAACTAAAACAAATTTAAAAATTTCATGCTGGTGCCATAGCAATTCCTTACAGTATTAACATGTACATTAAAACATTTTACAAGTTGAAAAGTAGTTTTATCAGGAACTACTCAAACATACTCAACTTTTCCACCTTGACTTGGCTGCAAGTAATAGTACACTGACTCTGATGTCATTCCTGAGAACTGGTTAACTATAAAAAGATACTTTCAATGAAAGTGGCATTTAATCAACTCTTTTTTTAATTAAAGAGTCTTTTGTAACTAAGTTCTATTTTCACTTGTCTCAACTGTCAGCCAGAATTTACACAGTATTATCACTCACTACTTACCCAGTGACCCTCCAAAATAGCCAGAACTTCTTTGCCAAGCTTAATTTTCCCTGATATTTGATTAACACTGTCGTTGTTACCTAAAAATGGCTGCAAAACAAAAAGAAATGCTTCCATGTTTATTTTAATAGCAAATTATATTGGCATATATGTTGAATGCTAAGTAATAAAATGCATTTATGAAAATGATGTAAACAGCCCCGACTGCTTTCAATATTACAACTTCTCACTAATAATCCCAGAAATAAATTGTTCTCTCTGTATTTTCTCAAAAGCTTGGCTGAACAAAAGCATAAGAACTAGCTAAGAAATCTGGAGAGAAAAGGGCAAATAATGCAGAAAACAGCGACATGATGATATCTTGGAGGAAACTGTCATTTGCTATACTAATCTCACCACTTTTGAGAAGGACTCTGTTACTAGTACTACTACTTACTTTTAGAAAAGCAACAACAAAAATGATTGCTGGGAATTTTCTTCAGCCTTTTTGATAATCTGCACATGTATCTTGTGTGCTGATGAGGCAAAACTTCAATTAATACAGCCTCCTAACTTTTAAGTTTCCCCTATAATCTCAACTGAATACAGTTCTCCTCTCCAACGCACGCTTCTCCTTAATGACTGTTTGTTTAGCTTTAAATCAGTTTCTGCCTCAAAGAGAGCAAACATTTTTCAGAAGTTCAAGACATTTACATGCAGTTAAGAAACCTTTGTTTAGCCTTTGCAACTGGGGAGGTGCTTCTATAGCAAACAGAGCTGCCAAAAGTAGTACGCATAACTGCTCCTTAATGCTGGGCATTAGACTGATCTGAATGTTAGCCAAAACCTTTGCATCATCTTTGTTTAAAGTTTTATCCAGGATGGAAGAAGGGAACCTGGGTCTGAGTTCTCCTCAAGGGTTCTCCAGATTAAAAAGACCCCAAACATTTCAGAGAATAAAGAATCTCCATGAGATATTCACAAGACACAAAATACCTGAGCTGCTGATTAGATCACTAAACACTTCCCCTGCTCTTGCACACTTTCCCAGACCCGCATAGATGCCACTGCTGGAAATGAGACAGATTGTTGCTTCCTCCTGCCCCAGCCCCAGCCAAGCTGTTCTTAAGATTCGTACAACTAGCAATGCATTAGCACTGTGAAAGAAGCGTCCTTATGACCAGAGGTTATGACAGAGCTGTAAGTTTCGGTCAAGATCTTTGGACCCAGAAGAATATATGAAATAAACAGACAACAATATAANNNNTTTTTTTTTTTTTTTTTTTAATTTAATCACTATTTGCTAGATACACATAGCTAGATATGTGGCAATTAATATGAAAATTCCTCAGTTTCCAGAGAAAGACAATTCCATATTAAAGAAAAAGAAATCAGACTGTACCTAAGGCGTGACGTGATCATATATATATATATATATGTATATATATATTTTTTTAATACTATGATGCTCATTCTCATGCCCACTCACAGCATTTACTAACCTTGAGTTTGAATTCAATTGTTGCGCTGTAGCCAGTTTTTTCACAGGTGATGTTGACTGTTCCCCCAAGCTCTAAGGTCATTGTGCCATAAAGAATTCCTGCAAGATAAAAGAGCCAACATACATATTTATAACTGGACAAGACAAAAAAACTAAGTTCTTTGGGCCCAATTCCTAGAGTAGGATTCCCTTGCAATCCAGCATTTGAAATATTGAATATATTTTACATACAATGGATGCCTGTGCAAATATGTTTTTTCAGTGTGCACATTCTCCCTCCCTGCATATTCTTCCACTTTTCTCCCTCTCTGTGAGCATTACTAGTCATAATAGTTCTTCCTGTTTGATTTGAATGTATGTAAGTTAGGTGCTTTTTACTTGTTAAGTATTATTTTTGTCACCAAAGCCATACAAAAAAGAATCTGACAATATTAAAAACATCTACAAAACGTAGGAAGAGAAGACCAAACTAACACCAAGTTACATAATTCTGCTAACTCATTCGGTATACATCTCTAAGAAATCTTACAGTTGCTTATTATAAGGCTGCTGAAAAAGAATTGTGGCGGAGAATGTAAAGGTAGAAAACCTAGCAATTCTGCAATGTATTTTGTATAACTACCAACCTTCCCGAAAGGAACTACTGACTAGTTTCCCACAGTGAAACTAAAGACAAATGGTCATGATTTACGCTCGAATCACACAGTGAGGTGTAGATACATTGACTTTTCCACTAGGAAAATACTGGAGAAGATTAAAACTATTCTTCACAAAAGAAAAACTCAAACAGTAAATTATTGTCATGTAATGACAGATAGCTGCTCTTAGCTATTACATATGCTCTTAGTATTTATGAAAAAAATTGTTTTCCATGCCAAAAAGAGATGATTGCTTAAACAACATTTTTTCTCCTGATAAAGTAAGTGGAAGCCTAGAACCACCAATGTTACCTGTATTCAGAAAGCTCTTCTCAGATGACAAGCTTGAATCCAACACAGTATACAATTTATAATAATAAACTATTTAGAATAATAAAATTCTGCTCTCATAACTTTGCCACCTAGAGAATGAAAAAAACACTACCTTTACAATGAGCATATGGCATAGTCATTACATAATCTTCTCCTCTATTTAGGAACGTTAGCCGTCCTTCTCCATCTAGTATGGCAGATAATGAATTCCCTGAAATTCAAACACAGAAAACACATTTCACACCCTGCAAGACAACAGTCAACATTTCCTACTAAGTGAGAAACAGAATTAAGAACATCAGTATATGCACTGCAATCTATTCTGTCTGGTGAAGCCACTAAAATATACAGCATCGCCAATTAAAAATTAAAATACTGTAAAGTAGAAATTAAAATTCTAAAGACCAGTAGTAAAAACTTTGTAAGACAAGTATAAGACAACGATTAAAACCCTAATTCTTCCAAAAGCCTTCCTTCATCCACAAAACACAGCTCATTCACACTGAATTTACACTCTTAATACAACCAAAAAAAACCCCACCCAAACCCCACCATTATTTACCATAGAATTTTGATTTGGCCAGAATGCTACCACTAAGGCAAAAACCATCCTTGCGGTTGCTAACATAGAAGGCAGATATTGGAGGATGATGGGATACCTGTTGAGAAAACACGTATTTGGAAAAAGAATAACAGGCAATGTAGTTGCACATAATAGAATACAATTAATACATGAGATGTGACCATAATCTTTAAAGATCAAACATTTTTACTGAATTTCAAGAGTTAAGAAAACTAGTACTTGACTTGTACTAGAGGAAGACGGAATAGAAATGCAGAAACACTTTTCTCTCTGTCTCTCTAAGAATTATGCTCATCAGGAGAGCTTTTGGGATGCTATGCATACATATAAATACTGCCACATCATTTGTCTAGCACCAAAAGGTCTAGCACGTTTATTTTTCTTAATATTTGTGCTGGTTATGGCAGCTACCTGTTCTGCAATGTAAAAAGTCTTGCTATTCGTCCTTGGATGAATCCACATGCAGCGGAAAGTCTCACCAAGTATAGGATTGTACGGCTTTTTTAGTCCCTGAACGGAAACAGAACAGACAGTAATCATACAACGCAGGTAGAAAACTCACAGAATACTTTACCAGTCTGTCACTGAAGATAAAAAAAAAAAGCATAATACATATGCTAAAGCAGATTGCACTTGCTTTCAACATTTCAATATTATGCTCAGTTACTCTACTCTTTATACTAAGGAAACCAGCACAGATTTCTGAGCTGGTTTCTGTATATCTGTGTATCTGCTAAACAATTCCAGGCTACCTGTAAGGACAAACAGAACATAAAAATTGTTGCAGGAGAATTATTATAGGTATCTTGCCTCAAGTTCGCTAGTAAGTAGTCTTATCTTTCAATACTGTTTCCCACCAACATGATTATAAAGAATATTTAGTTACAGCTAACTAAAAGCAGTGGCAATATTACTCCTCCAACCACACCATGCTATCACTGAAGAATGGTAAACACAGAAATGGCTCAACTTTATGTCAAAATGTTTAATTAAATTTCTACTTCAAGCAAAAAAAGACAGTTGTACCTAGTCTACTTTAAGCATAGCTAGGCACCAAAAAGGTCCATGATGCATTTGCATAAATAATGAAAACTTAACCTTGATTTTAAAAAAATGCATAACAATATAATTAAACAAAAACTCCAGCACATCCCCAAGCCCTCGAACTAGACATAACCGCTAAAGTAAAGACAAAATAATGTGAAAGGACACCTTTGGCTTTTTGTAGAACCCAGACAAATACCACTTCACTACTTTTTTCATGCGGTTGTAAGCGTTCTCTTCAAGAGCAGCTCTGTGAAACAAACAAAGCACAGATCAAATACCAGTATTGTTTCAATCATAACAACAATTGATAGTATGTTACATCTTATATCTAGGAGCTAACTAAAACAAAAGTTTTGTGATTCCCAGTATTGTAAAACTTTCAGCCTGTCTGCATCAAATAAAGTTTTCAAAGAATTATCTGAAAATGGAAATCAAACAAAAAATATCAGAAGCATCATTTCCAAACTTAAGTCTGGCCTTTGTAACACTAAATCCTGTTCCACACCCACTGAAGTTCTTCCATTTACAAAATGCTTTAGAGAACTTGTATAGTCATGCACAGAACTCGAAGTTGAACAACATTTTAATTTACAGCCTTTAATTTATTCGCTTTCTTTAAGCAGGTAAATACATTCTAAATCTGAATGCATTTTAACAATTTTTAAAAAAGTTAACTCGTACTGTTCTACCATTATAAATATGCATTCCAGAGAAGGAAAAGGAAAAAAAAATTGATTTTGTGAAGTCTAACCCATCTCCAAAAGCTGCAACAGAAATGTTTGCAACACAATTGCTATTAATTTACTAAGAGGGGACAGACTTCAAAATGTACCACATGAGCTCTTAGGCCATTAATTTTCAGAAAGCAAGGATATTTGATGATTGATATATTGTCAGACAAGCATTCAGACTAAGCAGTCTCTGATGTTGCTTAAGCAGACTAGACCAAACAACAAAGATTTCAGTATCTCACTGGTATCTCATTTTAGCTTAAAAAAAGAAAAGAAAGAAAACCAGAGATAGGATTGACTCACTCGGATAGGAAATCTGCATGGTAGTAGTAATCAGACAGCTTGTCAAGGAAAGAACGAGGTTCCAAGATAAACGTAGGCAGTACAACCTTGGACAAGTCCATTCCTGGACGGACTTGCTTCAGCAGCGTCCAGATCAGACTTTTGTTTTCTTCTGACACTACTTCTGTCTGAGCAGCCTCCCCTGCCTAGGATGAATGACAAGACTGCTTACAGAAAGGAGAAGGAAAATAATCCTCCAAGAGACAGGTCGGTCAACACATTCTAAGTATGCAGTAAGAATGGAAAACGGATACTCAAAATGAAACACTCAGAGGAGTAGAAAAATCAAGTTTCTGTAAATATACTTAAGGTACATATTTAATGCAGGATCCTAGATTTCCTATTCAGCATTAAAAACTGCATTTGTTTTTAACAGCCCTTTAACAGAAAAAAAATGAGAAAGTTTTGTTCAAAAATCTTCCCTTAGCCCTTTCCTAGGCATCAAGTACATTTTCCTGTGTTCTGATATGCAGGATTTATATAACAAAGGGCTGTTCATTCTATCATCTTTCCCCTCCCCATGAAAGCTGTCGTATTTATGCTTTTCACTAACTTGACCAGTCAACAGTATCAGTAGTTTTCCTCAAAGAAAACCACTGCTTAGGGGTATGTAAGCAAAGACAGCAGCCACACTCGAATATGCTCCTTTTTGTCCAAGGAAAGGGGAGGTATTCTTCTTTACAGTTTCTGAAATGAAAGAGCAAGGGCTGTAGGAAAAGCATCCCTCTTTCCAGGACAGTTCTAAAATGCGTATAACAAGGATTCATTGTCAACTTGAACTTCTCAGCTTTTCCTGAACTGTTGCTTCTTCTAGAAACAATACTGGAAAGCAGCAAAGCACAAAGTTTTTATGTCCAGTAGGTATATGAAAAACAAACATAACTCATACTTAACACTTGAGCAAAAAGGGGGCGTTGTGAAAAAGTTCATCTCAATCTCTGTTACAAAGATTTTTGGTATCTTTATAGCAAGTAAAACATATCAATCCCTCTCACATTTGGCTGTGCAGGCATGTAAGACTATCTGCAGAAGTGGAATAGAAACTTTGGGCATCATAATGGAATTCAAGGGGAACATCAAAAACATAGCAAGCCTCCCACTGAATTCTGCCAACTCCATGACTGCTTAACTCCTCTCTTGCAGTAGAAAAACAGAGGTGTCAGCTTGCAGTAAAATCTTCAACTTGAAGATTTTTTACTTGAAGAAAAAAACAAAAACAGGAGTTAATAAAAAACAGAAATAGTAACGAAAGGATGGGCAGACATGGTCAACTTCTGCTGCAGGTGGCCCTTTAAAAAGGAGCTCCTTCTCTCTGATGAATACTCCAAATAATCTCATCATCTTTGTTAAAGTCTCAGAAACAGAAGCACGGAAGTGGTGCAGCAGAGCAGAACATGGGTGGACAGAATTTTTACCCTCAACATTAATGAAAATATGAAAGCCAATCCTGCAAGTTAGCTTTCAAATATAGCGCGTCCCTTAAAATATCAGCAATCCATTTGGCAAAGCAGCCCGCTCACTACATAAACAGCACTTTTACCTCCCCAAGTTCTTCATGACTTTGTTCTAAATAAGTAGTTTCCTTGATATCAATTGGTTCTGGATCAACATAGGAATCATCTTGTCGCTCTGATGTGTCACTGTCACTTTCTTCACTTTTCCCCAATCCATCATTATCAGATTCATCATGATCATGATCGTTTTCCTTATCAGATTTGTCAGAGTACATATCCTGGTCTTTAAAGTGATGCCTTTCAATTTCACTGTCATTTAACCTATAAAAAAAAGCTAAATGAATTTTCAGTTTCACAGAATAATCTCATGTTTCCAAACCAGAATCCTGATACAAAACACAATAAAAGTACCAGAATCAACCCTGGTCTGGCAGCAATGTCAAACTTGCTTTGCTGGAAATACACAGCATGAAGTGTTCTCACTGAACTGTTAAATGCATCAAGTTTAGCTTGCTTTTACATTTAACTACTATATTCTCAAACTCTGATTAATAAGGAGGGGAAGAAACTCTCCACTGAATATGAAGATAAAGTGAAGATGGGAATTCCATAATTGAAGTGATATTTCACACAAGGCACTAATTGGTAGAGAGTATCACCTCCTTTCCCACATTAAGGCAGCGTAAATAAATAATGATTTTTAACTCCTTATTAACTGCCCAACACACTTCCTTCTCCAGGTTACACAGCTGTACACCTTCTCAGAAAGGAGGAGGCACCCTCTGCTGTGATTTCATCAAAAAGTGTAAAAGGCCAGCTCTCAGCTGAAGCTGAAATGGCTTTCATCTTTTTTTGCTCTCCTGCCAACCCTGTTAAAACTATGCCTGCAGTTTTTATTGCTTAGATAGTTAAGCACACTGAACACTCTTACAATATGCTATATCCAAAGATCTACTTAATTAAACTATTAGTCTTAATTAGACTTAACAGTTGTAGCTAATTGCTGCGATTGTAATCTGGGCCAGCTGATGATATTAAACTATTATTCATGACTACAGACCTCCAGCTGAATTGGACCCAGCAGTTTTATTGTTTCCATCAGACAGTGGAAGGAGCCAAACTGTACCTGGCCAAAACACTGCTTGGTCATCTGGATGGGGCCTTGAATCTGGACTGGAGGCAATAGTTTGCCTTTTCTCAGGCTATCTATGCCAGAAAGAATTGTGTTTCTCCCTGCGCAGGCCTTTACTCCTGTCTCAAATACAGGAGTGTACTCTTAACAGCAGTACAAAAGTCCTGCCTGTGCAGAACAGACATAGGCAGCTAAATCTTCATGTCTGTGAGGGATTATTCAGAGTAAATTTACGTCAGTCTGGAAGTATACTGAACTGGTGGAAGATCACTGAGAAAAACTGTGCAAAGCCCAAGCTTCGGACCCAATTATTTCAAATAAAGGACTAAATCTTTTATATTTTCTAATGCACTTTGGTGCCACAACTGAGGTGTTTGAAAGCACCATTCATTCACCATGCTTAATAATATATTTTCACAAAAGCCTATGTTCCCCAAAATCTGGCTGAAAGCATTTACTGAAATGAACAGGGAGTTATTCATGGGCACTCAGACATTTGATACCAGGTAATAAAGGATGATTTCACCTTTTGTTTAACATAATAGGCTGACTGAAGCATTATTGACCCATCTGATGATTCAAAGCTGAGACATAACTAAAACCATTTAAATAACTTTAGTGTTATTCATACTTTAACCAAAGAGCAACAACTTATATTCACATCAACCTACTTTTGTCACATGAACTAAATTTTTTTTTCATGTGAAGCAAACAAGAGAGACCAACTTTAGGATACAAAAAAATAAACTTTAATTGTTTAACTGAGTACTTAAACTTACTGATGTAATACTCAACTTTGAGTTCCTTGGGCCAAGCTGCCCTCTGTATCTGTTTTGCACAAAATATTTTTTTTTTTTCTTTTTATCCACATATAAACACACAGTGCAAATAAGGCATATGAAGAGAAATCAGGAGCAAAAGGAACTGCTGCCCTAAAAAGAGATCCTCCCTTTGGAGAACTGAAGTTATCACTGCCAGAAGAACAATCAGGTTTAGTAATTCATTTACTTACGGTATGTTTTCTCCACTGTTTAAGTTGTTAGCACGAAGCAGACCATAGAGAGAGACATGAGCACTGTCTGCTGAAGAGTTCAAATCATGTTCTTTACCTTCCCTAATCATTGTACGTTTAAGCAGACTTGAACATTTCAAAGCCAGCTCCAAAGCATCCATCCAACACCTGCCTAAAGACAAATGTATTATTATACTAAAATTAAGGATTTAACTCAACTGTACAACTTCAGTGTCTCAAATTCACAATCCTGTGTATTGATCTGTTTACGTTACCCCTTGAAGATGCACTTTGGAGCTGTTCCGTGTTACATGCACTGGATTTTATAATCTGGTGGGGGCATAACAACAACTCACAACTACCCAGCTCTGGTACAAGAGATGTTTCAGGGCAGGCCAAGCAAGGTAAATCATGAGTCAGAGCATATTCTAGAATTTCTTCCTTAATGCAAGTATGGCTCCATCAAGGCCCTACCTGGGGAATTCCTCCAAAGTTGCCTACAGTCCTGCTCTACTTTTGAAGACTAAGTAACTGCATCACTTGGCAGAATTTGCTAGTGTAATACAATAACAATATGGAAAAGGAGCTTTGACAGCATATAAATACCATTTCTATATTAGACATTCTAATTTAAAAAAAAAAGCATGTTCTATCCAATCCGCATTTCTTCATATAGAGGGCTATATAATCCATTTTCCATTGTAGTTTTTTCATAAATAATAAAAAATAAAAGCATTTAAAATATAATAATGAAGATATTATAATTTTACACTTAAGGATGAATTAGAAGAAATAATCTGAAAATGTTACTTCTATTTCTCTTCAATACGCTACATTTTAAAATAATTATATATTAATTTTAAAGCAAATAAGAGCCCTACTTTTAAGGTCTTCAGGGGTATGCTTAATTAATCAGTAGAAGAAAAGCAGCTGTTAAGAAGGTTACACAACAGTCTTAAATTGTTTCCATTTTGTAACCTTTCAAGATGGTTGCATCAATATTAACCACCACCTCCTGAGTGGTGTTAAAAACCTTCATTTTGAGGGAATTTTTACTACTAGAACTCTGCAAAACTGCTGCATTTTATAATACACAAATACTTTCATCAGAAAGAAAATATGTCTATATTTGCACTTTAGAAAGCAACTAGCTTGAATATTTAGACATAAATTAATGTAATTAAGTCTGAAACAATCTCTTCCCCCTCCTCAACCCAGCCACAGCAAGAGAACTGCAAGAAGCTCAATGGCAATTTACTCAGTTCAACATTCTGCTTTAATAACCACGAAAAACTGCTAGTACTAAGTTAAGGGAGAACCTTCACCAGCATGGAACTGCAATCACAGTGCTGTAACAGACTGTAGGATAACCAAAGCAATCTCATTCTAATAACTGACTGCTGTCACAGTGGAAAAAACACTGAAATATCTATTTACCATCTGATTCTGAAGCGGCTCGGATGATCAAGTAACTGCTGGGTAACGGCTGAGTTATAGAACCAACTGCTTCACCTTTTGGACCCTTGAAATACATAAAACAAGCAACAGCATCAGATATTTTAATTCAGTTTTAGAGTTTATCATTCATGTAATAAGCTGACACACTGCAGGGCTATTTACCGTCACTCAGCAACATCTAATGAAAACATGAATGGAAAGATGGACAGCCCTCTTTTACTGGATTTCTTCTTCAAAGACTTCATTCTAAGTATAGTGCCCAATTCAACCCCATTTTAAAGAGAACAGTCTTTGGGATTCAAATAATTTTGTTTGTTTTGTTTTTGTTTGTAAATCAGACTCAGCATAGTAGCTTGGAAATGCTCTGCTGATGCCACTTATAGCGAAAAGACAAAAGCATCAAAAGGAATGCTTGAGGGGTGCCACTTTCTAGTGAACCTCACTTTCAAGGGTCTGCAGATGGGTATAGGGAGATCATGAGGGACAAGTTATTCCTCTTTAACTCTGCATTTCAGCTGAAGAGGTAAGTCTCAAAACAAAAGACATGTCTGTGGGGTGGTTTAAGAGAGTTGATCTACGACAAATGTTGCTTAGCAGAAGACCCCACATTTGTAAAGTAACCATCTCTTCCCCCTCCGGTCCTCATTCTTTCTTGGTGAGAGCAGACTCTCAATTCCTAAGAAAATGCCATGGTTCAAAAAACACAAAGATATAAGGGCAAACCAAACCACTGCAGAGAGCAGGCAGCCTTCCTCAGTAATCCACTTCATGCTTATTTTACATGAGAATCTGTCTGGTATCTCAGCAGCATCCTATGCTCCAGAACTGCATGACTGTTTTGTCTGTCTTCAGAAGACAGATAAGTCAATCCATATTTAAATAAAATGGAGACAACAGCTTCCACCCAAACACTAGGTATCACTATAGGAACCCACTCTTCCTTCCTCCCTCCCTCTTTCCCTTCAACCTCTCTACAACCCAATAGTCAATTCCAAAAAATTACGTGCCTAAATGTATTTAGATGCCTAACTGTGGGCTTGGTGTTTAAAAGAAAAAAAATGAAAAAAAGGTCCATAAAAGACATTGAGATGCTTAAGTCCCTCTATAAAGAGAATCAGCAGGACATCATGACATTGAGTTCAACTAAAAGAAACACAGATGTTAAATGCTGAAGTTTAATTTTCACTATAAAGTTTTTCACATTCAGAATTAAAAAAATAAATAAATCCAAAAGACCCTTCCATTTCTGTCAAGCTTTGTTTTGAAATAAAATACTAAGCAATCATTTTGAAGCCCCTTCAAAAACTTTTACCCGTGGGAACATTAAAGTAATTGATAGGCAAAGAGGGCTGTGTTGAACACGCTTGAAGCTATTGTTGAAAGCTGGGTTAAGCCTGCCTAACTCATGAGTTAACATATTTTGGTCTTGATTGATTTCCCCACAGAAGCCTAATGAAAAGCCAGTACAAGGCTTGGAAGAGGGAATTTGAAAGCCAGCAGAAGTTTTGAGCAAAAGCAGAGAACGGCAGATATTTTAGAAGCAAGCATATGAAACAGCCAGAACGTTTCTGAGGGTGAGAGGCAGCTAACGAGGAGTCTTGGTGGTGCTTAAATACCAATACACACAAGCTAGTGCTGGAGTAAATGATGTTCAGAAACTTCTGAATAAGTACAGAGTAGAAGCGACCTGGGCATTAAAAGCGAGAATCTATGTTACAGTGTCCCTTCGGAGCGAGTGGAAAGGTGCACCTATGCAAAGTGTTTGGTGAAGTGGCAATGTGAGGATTAGGAGTTATCGAGAACCATGAGACAACACCATGCAGAGCATGCCTCGTTTCGAGGTGGGTCACTAAGGACCTGACACACCATGGGAGGCAAGGAAGAGGTTTCACTGGGCCCCTGGGGAGAGAAAGGGCAGGAGAGGTCCTGTGGTGCTGCACAAAGGGGATGGCACGATGCTACGGTACTGTGGCTGCACTAGCACCGCGCAAATGCCTCAGCCACCAGAAGTCCTCAAAATTGCCAGACTACAGGACACAGACTACAGGAAGCACTCTGCCCATGAGAACTTTGTTTGGGTTTATACTGTGGGCATACAGGGTGCATTACTTACTCTGTAACAAAATCAGATATGCAGTCACACTTAACTAAATCTATTTATGAAAAATTATTTGTAGTAACTTTTCTAGCTACTGATCTCAGAAAACTGAGACGGCATCAGGACTGGGCATGTGAGGAAGAAAGAACAAGGCACAGTGCATCAGGTACCTCAGAGCGCAGAAGGAACATCACAGGCCACAGCAATTAAGGGAGCATGTTAAGTGACTGGCTGCAAACTACTGCAGACGAGAATTTGCAATCTGCCAGAAGGACACACTATGTGAAGTGTGTTCAAGCAAGAAAACATCCTGCAGTACTTATGATTGTGTAAATATTTCTTGCAATGTCATCTTCCTACACCGGTGGCAAACACGTCTCATTTTGTCTTAGACTTCAAGCTTGTTCTGGTATATCTACTCTGTAAATCAGTCAATTGCTATTATGCTCATGGAAGTTTGCCTCACAGTAATAATCTGTAACTAGGAAGTTAGAATTGACTACGAAAACAAGGCAGAAAATAGTTTCAAACTTCAAGGCCTCTCATCTAATTAAATCCAGTAATTCTCAACTGCAAATAGCCATACCAAAATGAACAAACGCCACTCCAGCTCTCAGCACATTTAGAATGGACAATATCAACTTGTTCAGGTTCAAAATTTGACCTACCTTAAAAAAGTAAAAATCTGGTGGGGCATGTCCTCTAAATTCTAAATATCTAGTTAAAAAAACAAACAAATCCATTTCTCATTGCCAAACAGTAAAGAAATATAAGACTGATTTGTGATCTTGTGCAGACAGGCCACCACTTTGCAATGTACGTATACAAGATCATAAATAATTAAATCACATTAACAACAAACCCTATAGTTTTGAAAAAGGATATGAAGTTTGTGTTCTGCAAATGTGAGATCACCACTAATTAGTGAAAAGTCTTCCTAAGCAATATTAAAATTATTCAAAAGGAACTACAAATGATTTGATCTAAGTTTGGTAGATTCAGATAATACTGGTAATAACAGTAATTCAGCAACAATATCACAAACATCAGGAATAATACTAGCTGACTGACTTCCCAGTTTGATATAAGGAAGAAACAAAAACAATGCAGCATATTCTCCAGATGTGACAGCACCATATATAAAAAAAAGATTCATAAGAATATAAGATTCATAAGATACAATCTCACAGTTAGTAGTTGTATTAAGAAGTATGTTGTGGAGAGAATAAATAACTTATTATGACAAGGATTCTAACATTGTACAGTAATTTTATCTAAAGCAAGATGTCATTTCAGGAGGTAAATATGTTCACTTGTGCTGTGCTTCCGCACCCCCTCTCCATATGTAAAAACAAAGCAAGGACTACAATTATTTAGTAGAGTAATGAGTAATAGTGAACATTAAAATAAAAATTATGAGAAATTGAAATAGCCCTTTGTTGTGCAGAACACACCGTGCTTTTCAACACTTGCAGCTAAGAGCTGCTGACAATATTACGCCATGTAAGACAAAGCAAACAGACATCAGAAGCAAAGGGAAACGTTCATCTTTCTAAAATTTCAGCCAAAACCAAACACTACAATTAGCTAACTAGTTGCAATCTACGCTATTATTGTACAAGGAAGCTATCTGAATTTCTACTATCACAAGCAAATTGAACTAGGCTTACATTTTATTACCTGAATATAGGGTTGGAAGCCAAGAAATGTTTATAACATATCTCAACTCCTCCATTTTTTCAATCACTTTCCTCCTTAATTTGTTAGACTGATGCAGACTACAATATCATACACTCATTCCTTCCACTTACATGACTGCCAGTGATGGCATTAACCTCTTTAATGGCATCCCTCTGCACACCATATGTTTGAGGTATATAGAGCAGCATAAATCAAATACTTCTTGTGATGAAGAGGACTACATGTTGAAATTTTACATTCAGAATAAACAAATCATTAAAAGTTATAACAGAAAACGCAGTTCAGCTTTTCATTAAGGTTGTCTTTACTCAAAGTTGGCTAATATTAGTCATCCATTACGAACCATACGTGCTACCACTAACCTTTATAGCCCATATGGACTGCTCCAAAGGGTGAAAAAGTTTGAAACAAAAGCCATCTTTTTTAGAAGGTCTCTCAATGAGTTCACAAGCGTTCAGGAGCACCGTTCCTACCCACTGCCCATTCTTAGGGGTTTTGTAAACAAGCAACACTCCTGGTTTCAGTACACACCACAGTTTGGTCCAGCTCTTCAAGGTACCACGAATCTAGAAGGTAAATAGTTACAGTTATATCCCAGTGAACCCAGTACCAAAACCATCCCCCTTAACAAAATGGAAATTAAAATTGAAATTGTTTATTAGTTTTTATTCCAAATAGAGTTTATCAAAAGTCTATTAAAGTTTATCCACGTTTATCAAAGACAGCAACAAGGTATAATTTCAATGCTCATTCTTCTACTCTTTCTTGATGAATACTTATTCTACAGAAGGATAGACACACACCAAGATATGTGAAGCATGGAGAGGCATCTGAAACGTTTATGAATTTTTCTATCTGGAACATATTTTATCACTAGTATGAAGATATGATAATCTTTGGAAACAGTGCTCCTCTGAAAACAGGACAGACATCTGATATCAAAAGTAGGATATGCACAGAATAAATCATATATATTTAAATTTCTTAGATCAAATCTCTCATAAGCAGCTGTTAATTTCATCCCTTATGTGCTACTTAAGATCCTTTCAGGTCCCTGAATTTGCACATCTGATTAGACTGCTTGCATCAATTTTGTCAACTCTGGATTTTAA
This sequence comes from Anseranas semipalmata, assembly GCA_013399115.1. Classification (NCBI taxonomy): domain Eukaryota; kingdom Metazoa; phylum Chordata; class Aves; order Anseriformes; family Anseranatidae; genus Anseranas; species Anseranas semipalmata. The sequence continues at coordinate 897,030 of VXAA01001874.1, forward strand.
TTTCTTCTGTCTGTAGGACTGAACGACAATTTGACCCCTGAACAATGTTTTAACCTGCTTACATTGATTTTGCAAAAACCTGAGAAACTTCCCAGACAAGCTATTGTTTGGAGCTAAATATAAAAATGGGTAAGAGATTTTTCTTTTAATCCTTGTGTGATTTCCAAGGAATATGTTTAAATGTCTAAGGAGTTATGACTGCCATCGTTGACAAATTCATTTCTTGTACAAGTATTAGAGGACAGTTAGTTCTTAAGAGAGGAAAGGAAAAATTAACAGAAACACAAAGAACTAGGTATTCATATACCTAATATGACTGAACCACTTTCACTATTGGTAACAGATGTAACAAAGCTTCAATTCAAAGTGCAAAATCAAAAGGACAAGATTGGAATCATAAAGCTAACTCATATGAAGTTAATGGCTATACATACAAGATGCATGGGACTATGGCGACTGCAGTAAGTGGGAGTAGGTTCCTCCATTATTCCCCTAGGATATGAGCACAGAGACTCTGGGATGCAATTAGTATCTGCTGTGTTTGTAGAAAAACATTAACAGCAACTAAGAGATTGAGCCTTTTCTATTCTGGTCAGAAAGCAGCACGCAGCTGCTAGATCTTCAACTCAGGTTTCACATTTAGATTCTGACCTTCAGCCAGTCAGCCATAACAATGACTGATGGGTCTGTGATAGTGCTGAGTAATTCTTTTGTAGCTCTCTTCTTTTCTTCTCTGTAATTTTTCTTTTGAACCTGTAAATAATAATAAAAATATTTATAATGGCACTGGCATAAGCAAGTAATCAGAGCTCAAAAAGCCATCTACAAATGCAAGTTGAAGTAAAACCTGCTAAATTCAATTTGCAAGAAAGATAGAAATAAGTAGCTTTAAAACACAGCATTTGACCCCAAGTTGTAAACGACTGTTCCATGCTCTATTTCAAAATCCATTACCAACACAACCAACTTCAGATTCTTCTGCAATTTGCTCCAAGACCAAGCATTGTGAAACTCCTATTGGAATCATGGTAAGGGACGGGATGGGATGGACCAAAACAAACAAACAACCCCCTCTGTACCCCCTTCCTTTCCTGGTGTAAAGCACAAAACCAAATTCAGGGCCAGATTCATATTTTTACAGGTACCTTATCTGATCAGTCATATTTATCCACCTCTTACTCTCCCTTCCCAGTAAAAATTCACAGCAATATATATTTCTCCTTTAGTGGCAAAATGTTTCCCTGACATGGTATTTGCCAAACAGAGGAATAGGGTCTTATTACAACACAGGGGTAAGAAGTCAGTAAAAAAAAAAAAAACTTAGGTACTGCATGCAAACTGTAGCTTTCATATTTCAGTTTGTCGTTTCATTGCATGTAGATGTCCTGAGGTCCCTGCCAACCTGAATTATCCCATAATCTTGAGTTATCCTATAATCTTACACATGCTCAAAGACTACATTATAAAAGCCCATTCTCAAGTAACAGCTCAATAAGATTTGAAAACTGAAGAGAACCAGCAATACTAATTCTCACTATACTTAGATATTCCACAAAGGTCTCATCACTACTTGTTATTTCTCTTCTCATTAGAATATGGTAAAACTTTTTGCACATGTTTATAGCCCATGAGGAGTTACTTGAAGATTAATTCACCTTGAGAGATTCTTTTTTGGTAAGCTTGCTTGAAGATAAAGAGATGTCCTTCTCAGAGCCATTGAAAAGCTTGGATTCAGACTGAAATTCACAAAACGCAGAATAAATACATGGCAACAGATATGAGGCCATATCACTGTTTCAGGCACTTTTGAAAGTGTTTGAAGTTTATAGTTACGTTTGCAAGTTCCCCATTCCCATTCACTTTTCTGCTGTTTCTCCCACTTAATAAAACAAAGCTTGTAACATGAGCTGTTCACCACCTATTTATGGAGTCTTTTTTCATAAGTTTTGTGAGAAAGAAGTCTGAGATTCCTCCAGGAGCTGAACTATATACACTAAATATTTAGCCCACATATCCCATTACTTGATATGTCACAGTCTTGACTAGGTAGGCATTATTTCAGCAGAGAGACGAGTTTTAGAAGAATCCTGGGACTTAAACACAGGAATCATTCCCATGTCTGACAAGTGAATCCCAACATCTTTCTAACCTGCAAATTCCTCAAAATTGATTGCTAGAGAGGCACTTACCCCATGACCCATGAAGGAAAATACAGCCTCTTCAACCTAGAATTCAATGCTCTGTAAGTTACCAAAGCACAACTGACCACTACTGGCACTTGTTCTGCTCTTTCCTCCCTAATTCCACGCTCTGGTTACTCTACAAGTCATCTTAGAGAAGCTTGCTGTGGCGACAGGCAGGGGAAGAAGACTCAGGTTTGTTTATGAAACCCAAGTCCTCACTCATGGCAGGACAATATGCTGCCTCAGCACCACGTGATTTCTGCCTCACAGCCTCTCCTCACATCTTATAAGGTTCAAAGTTTATTTCTTGGCATCTGTTGCTGAGTAGTTGAAAGGGAACTAGAGCCAAAGAAGATTCACCCTGGGATACAGAGCTCTTTTTTTTTTTAAAACAAGAGGAGTCTATCACAGAGTTATCACATGCCATTCCTATTCCGACTCAGAGAACACTGTGTAGGTATCCACTATATATAAACTTCAGATAAATTACACAGTTGCATTTCTTTGTACACTGAAATCTGATGGGCCCAAAGTTCCTGCCTAGTCAAAAAAATAAATCAATATAACTTCCTAAACTGTGTAAATTCAAGGGCAGGTTTCTGAGAACTGCTTCTCAAGCTGTTCAACATTTCTGACTAGTCATTTCAAGTCTCAGATGACAACGCAAAGTTTATTCCCTGAATTCCTACAAAATGAGCCAAAAAAATGCAAGTTCTGAGAAAACTTACTGCAATAATAAGAACAGTGCATTTGTGCACTCTTTCTTAACACACATCTCTCAAACCAAAGCAATGAAAATTAAAGATTTACAAATGGAACAAAACAATCCAACTTTGATCCTACCGTGATGTCTTTAATTCATAACTAACACTTTACAGGCGTATACTTAGACAAAAATATTAATGATAGTGGCAAAAAGATACGTGCAATAAATGGCAAAAAGTAATTTTAACTCAAAATCATGTCAGCAATAAGTGTTCCCTAACTTCCATATACATCTTGGAAAAAGGAAGTCTATCTCTTCATTTTGTATTAAAGATATGTTTTTAACACTCAGAATTTAAGACAAGCATGCATCTTGAAATTTAATTCCTCTGTCTAGAACTTAAAGGAAATACAGTACTTTAAATGTAATAACAGAGGAGGGAAAAACACTTATCACTGTCCCATAAGAAAAGGTAATGAACTCGTTATGCAAGGTATAATGGTGGAACATAAGTAAAACATTCATAAATATTCTAGTTGCTCACTAACAGAGAGCTAATGAAATCTAAAGTCCATGGGTATAAAAGCCCCAAACCAGTAAGTATCACAGGCTAAAAAGACTCATTTCCTCAGTATCAGTTATAAAGCTTGCTAATATGACATTGAGTGAAGGTCCATATTTACCTGTCTAACAGATTATGAGACAGATCAGCGATGCAGATACTTTTAAGCTAATGACTTTCTCAGTGTTACATCTGCACATAGGGGATGGGATCAAAATTTACAAGAAAACATCCTTATTTAGAAAGAAGGGTTGCTACTTCACCTTCATAGCTGGGACAGCCAGTTACCACCTTCTGCTGGCCTGAAGTTTATTTGTGGGGTATAAAAGAACCGCTAGTCTTAACAAGACCCATTGCAAGAATAAGGATAAAGAAGAATACGTATTAGGAGAAGTAGGAATATCTGTCTCCTCTTCAATAGTAGAAAAACAAACAAAAGTAACAGCAAAAAGCATACAAAGACTTAAGATCCTGGAAAGACAAGAACCAAGAAAAATAAGTATAAGGAAGAGGAAAAAACAAATTGGATAGTAAAAGATGAATAAAGTTTAAAATATTTCTAGGTTAAAAGAAACAGTATTAACTTGGTTTCCAAGCCAAAAATGATTTAGAGGTTTCTGGACCAATAAAAATATTTTGATCAGAAATAAGCTGGATGGTAAAGTATGCTTCCTTGATCTCCCTCACTAGGATGCGGTAAAGCTGAAAGACACAGAATTTCGTGATTTTAAAGTCAGATGGAAGACACCAACTACACGAGACGCTCAGCTATGACATCACAGAATTGCATCAACCACAGAGGCTAATCTGCTCTCCCAGAGTGCAACTCCGATGACATCATTTAAGTAGGGGACTGTTACTATAATCTTTAAGTTGGTTTGATTTTCTTCAGTATCCATTTAACATTTCTCTTGAAGACTCGGACACATGAAATACTGCAGAAAAATTTGTGTCAAGGCCTTGAGTGCACTCCTGCCCCTCTCCTCAGGCTGTGGCTGCCTGAGCCTAGGGCCAGCTCTGATGCACTGCAATGCGTGATCCAACCTTGGATCAGGCTGCTGCGAAGAGAGCTGCGCAAGAAAGCAGCGAGAAGCAGGCATCTCTATCCTGTAGTGACGCTTAAATAAGAAAACCGATTTAACTTAGCTACTCGATTCAGCAATCAAACTATACAAAACTTTCTCCTCCACAAAATGTAATCTTTCCCTCTCTACTCTGAAGTCTTGATGAGAAAAAGGCATCTGTTTTATGAGACACCAGATTAAAAATGTTTTTCTGGAATTCTGCATTCTAAATACATAAAAATCACTAGATAAAAATTTAGTGCTTTGACATACCAGACACTGTAAGAGCTAAAGACAATATATAAAGAATGTTGCATCAGAGCAGCCTATACAATGTCTTCGCATTTAAAGCTTCTATAACTGTAATGCACAAATTTAAAAGGATTTGGGAAAGGAACAGATAGATAAGGTAGATTTTTCACTACATTACTACAATGACTTTTTACACATATTACTCATCACATGCATAGTATATGAAGACCATCAGAAAAGAAAATTTTATTCTGAATAAGAATGCTATTGCAAACTATTCATGTAGGTAAGTGTGATCAGAACAAAACACAGCTCTGGAGAGAAAAAAACTGGTATCACTACATAACAAGAGTCTTTTTGGTTGCTCAGGTAGTTCACATTTTCTTGTTTTTTAAAGTTCAGCCATCCCAAAATGATATCTTTTTGGTGACTGCCACACGTCTCCCAGAAAGCACAAACATGCAATAGCAATTATATCTACTTTAACGTACTGCTGAGCCATCAGCAGTATATTACATTTGGTGAGGCAACATGTGCACCATGATCAAAGCAAGAAGACTCCATGTTTTTTGTTTTCACTAATTTGAAATGTAGACTTTCATGTGATGTCATCTTGAGAACTATATTAAATTTGCTTTAGTCTTTATCTATTGCTAAATCTGAAGAGTAATCTCCAAGATTACCTACAATGAAAGTCAAATAAATTTGCATTTATTAAAATAGACACTCAGCTCCTTTGTATGCTGACATTTTTAACCCAGACCAAGGCTGCTTTCCTTACCTTGCTTTTTGACATAGAATGTGCTGTATCCTCTTTACTTTGTGACACATCATCCTTCCCTTTGTCAAAACCTTAAAGAAAAGACAGCATTGATGCAAATGATTTGAATGCATTACATTTTACATGAGCTAGCCTTTGAAATAAATTTGCAAATTGTATTTAGCATAAAAAGTGCAAGCAAATCAGATTTACAAACAACATACATACACCAGTTCATCACGTCAGTTGAAAACATATGCGTTATTGCAATATAGTCTAATTTAATACCCACTAAGGGGTGAGAACAGTCTACTGTATTTGGATGGTGCTGCACCCAATCCAATGACCTGACCAGTTGAAAATACGATCAGCAATATTTGTCCTTTTATCTCCCACTCTCCCCTCTCTGCACACACACACGCACAGAGCAGAACGCCAAATAAAGCCAGTTTTGGTTTGCTCATTCCTTTAGCTAGAAATAATTCTTAAAATCCACACACGAAAGCAAATCTACAACATGGATTAAGATTGCCAGTCAATGTCTTACAAGAACATGAAAAAGATTGCTTATATTAGCTTTGAATTGATGCTTTAGACTTGACATACCTTGTAGTTACACCTGTATATTAAAAGTCATCAAAATCCCACATTAACGTGAACAATTCGCAATGCAACCCCCTCACTTTCTCTGTATCCAGAGAGGAAAATGAGTCGATAACTGTAGCCGGTACATGTGTGACAGCAGAAAGGGGGTCACGACTGGCAACAACGCTGTTGTGCAGCTGCCACGTACCACAGAACAGCGTGCTGTGCTCTCCGTGTACGTTAAGAAAAATAATCTATGTTCCAGACGGAACATCCTAGCGATCCACGTTCTTTGAAAAGGTTGGTTCTAGCATAAGTTCTTATAAACTGGAATAAAACCAATTCCTCACTGCATTTATTTTAGTAAGAATGCCATCACTACCCGCCCCCCAGACATAGGGCACAACTTGATCTCGGGAATAACCCAGCCAGCTGAAAGGCCCGGGGTCGCCCCGAGGCCAGGACCTGAGCGCCCCGGCCCGCCAGAGGGCACCACAGCCGCAGGGAAACCGCGCACAGGGCGGGCAGACGCTGCCCGGAGCTCCCCTTCCAACAGGGGTGGGCCCGTGCGCCTCGGAACGGCAGCGTTCGTCGGGGACACTGCTTCACTGCCTTCTTCAGGGGACTGCGTGCACTTGTGCATAGGCGTCATCAGGTTTAAGAGAACTTAGGCTCTGGAGCAGTGTTGAGTACTTTGTTTAACGAGGGATTTTTTTTTATTTTATTTTTTAATTATTATCTTCACCCATACACAACGTATGCTACCCAGAAACTCTAAGACAGCACTGATCCATCTGTCACGAATACACATCTTGGGAAGTTTCACCAAGTTATTAGAGAAATTAGGTTGGTCTTCAGGGTGTGAGAAAAATGATTCCTCTTCGTTTTCTTTTGGTAACCAGTTTTTTCTTGTTGTTTTCCTCTTTAATTTATTACCTATTGCAGAGATTGTTTGAAGAACAGATTTTAAAAAATTATATACTACAATACAATGACATTTCATTTTATGTCTACACAAAGAAAACTTTACATGTCTTTACAGAAGCCCTTCTGTACACAGTTCATTAAACCCTTCCTTTTGAAATGCTTTCAATGCATCTGTGAGGGCTTTGTTCAGCTAATAAAAACGTACAAGGCAGAAGGCTATTTGACTGCAGGGAAGAAGTACCTAGACAAGCTGAAGATTTGTAGTACTAGGGAACCTGGCAAAACAAAACAAAAACAAACAAACAAAAAAACACGAATAGACATGTCAAGATCCAGAGGTCAGAAGCCACTTTTCATAAGACCAAATACTAAAGCACATTTTCTACAGGACCAGCAATTAGAAACAAAGGTTACCTCGAGACAGGTAACCTGAAACAAAACAAAGGTTACCTCAAGACTTAAAAGACAGACCTAAGTTCAGTGAGAAGTTACTAGGTTTGATGCCAGCCTGAGGCAGTCAAACATACACTAGAATCACAGTGATGTCTTCTCCTCACCCCACACCCAGAAGAAACCCCTAATTAGGAACCAAGTTCCACTGGAAATGTAACGTAGGGATTTCTCAATGACTTTTCAGGTTTCATTTATCTATTTAAACACACAAAAGACCTACTGGTGGGAATCACCAAGGAGGTGCTACATCAGGGATGAGCTAACAGAAAAGAAGCTATAATTCACAGCTTTCTTTCTAAAGCACAACAGCTTTAAGGACTTTACACATTCTTATCTAACACACACACTTATTTTCATAAACAAGCTTTTCATCCGTTTCACCAAGCAAAATAAAGTCACTGAACTCACTGTCTGGAGCACAGACTGCTTGGTAGGAGAGGCTAGCAGTAGTCTCTAATAAAAATAACGTGTTTCAAGTTTTTCAGTGTTTATCATCAGTGGTTTGGGGCTTAATATTTTAGTTTTCTTGCTATCCTATTATTCCAATCCTATAATTCAATCAGTAACTCTTTAATAAGATAAACTTACCCACCTTTCACAATGCAGAACTTCAGGTGATGAAGTCCTTTTCTGTCACTTCCTCTCCATTAAATCTCTTGGATTTCTCTACTATTTTCTATTTCAACTCATGAGAGCAATCTTCAGATGTGACAGAGCCAGGGGAAAGCAAGTGCAGTCTGAAACAGCCTTCAGAGCTCTATTATTTAAGGCACTTGCAGATTTATTTTTTTTAAAATGCAAGTTTCACTACTGTAGCCTCTAAAGCAGTTCTGGATAACAGATTGTGTTCAGAGCAACACTATGTCTTAACAGATTTCTCCCATTGTGATCTATGTTGCCTTAACATCACAGGCCTCATGCTCAGAAAGCTGATCCAAAACCCTGCAAAGTCAGCTACAGTTCATGATATAATCTTAAGAGTCCAACGGAAACTTTCCATGACTACGTTCCTATTGAGAGCATGTGGCAAGTCCTTCCAAAACCTTTAGGCTTAAATTTAGATAAAAACTTAGAATGAACTTTCAGAAAGATGGGAGAGTCTGAAGCCGTGTGCAACTTGAACAACCAGAACTTGAGATGTGCAAAATGCCTTTGAAACAAAACCAAACAATGCTTGGCAGGGGGGTTGGACTAGATGATCTTTAAGGTCCGTTCCAACCCAAACCATTCTATGATTCTATGACTCTTTAGAGACTGAGCTGCTATATACCATCAATGCCAAAAGAAAAAAATCCCTCAAAACATCATCTTTGACAAAAAATAATGAGTAGAAACACTGTGAGATTAGTGTTCAAGAATCTTTAGGATGAAGTCTATGGTGGGGTATGTTTTAAAATGAAAATGTTTTGAAGCACAGCATAGATATTGTTCTTTGAAGTCGTACCTGCAATTTGTCCCTTAATCAATCTTGAAGGAAGGGAAAAACCAAGCAAAATAACCATGCAACGTCATCTACATCTCAAATAATGCTTTTGTACCGCTCAAGAAATATCATCTGCAATTAGGATACTATAGTGAGAAAAAAAATAGAAAAAATCTTACTTTTTAATACTAACTCTATTTTATCCAAAAGGTAAGAAAGAATTACTACCCACTGGAGGAGGCTTTTTTTTTTTTTTTCATTAGACAGAAGAACCAGGAGAAAAAAAAACAGCAAGCCAAGGAACAATATTACTGACTTGCAAATTAAAGGCAAGGAACAGACTGATTTGATTACTGGTGTGAATGTGCAGTTCTGAAAAAACAAGTTATTGAGCTGAAAAATAATATGCTTCTGGAAGAACAAAGTGAGCTATACTTTCTGGGACATATCAGTACTAGCGTTATTTAATAAACATTGCAGGAAAAAAAGAAAAGGAAGATCTTTTAAGATTCAAGCACAAAAGACAACTGTTTTTAACTGAGTGACTTTCAGAAGCTTGTTGACAACCCATTTTAAGAATATAACTATATACTATAACTAGAATATAACCATATTAACTAATTCAGATTCCTCCATGGATTTTGAAACTGAAGTAATCAGAAGAGCAGGCAAAGCCCTTTAACATATCTTCTCAGAGTCCTATTTTCTTTTGCAAACACCACAGAAAATGAAACAATCATAACCAAAGAATTCCCTCACTGTAACTACACAAGTATCTTTTTGACAGACAATAACTACTCCTTGCTTAAATCAAACTGAAAGAGTATACCTTCCAGTACATTAATATTGTTTAAATTGCTCAGATATATGGGAGATTCCAAGAGAGAAAACACTTCTTAGTTATGTGTTAACACTTCATTTTATTAACTAAAAACTCATTTCCATTTGTTCTGCATATTAAGAAGTCATCCATCGTCCACTTACAGACACTGATCAGCTTTAACGTACAATCCCATACAGGAAGGAAATAAATAGGAAACTAATCCATTTTTATTTCCGTAATTTCCAGATTACATGCATTTATTTTAAAGGTAGGGAAGATCTGTCTAGCTGCCAACTCTATGCTGTCAAGGTTTGAGATCTTTATTTCCTGAGCAGCTTTAATAAGACACAGTGTTTGATTCTTGGTAGAAGACGGATCATTTCCTGACACACACGGAAAGGAAATGTTATATGGTGAAACAGGAGGGTTAAGAGAATGTGGTGTTCCCAGGGACTGCCCCCACCTGCCAGTGGCTGAGCATGCCGCTCGAGTGATTCTGCAAGCCAGCATGAGCCAGCGGTGCAGAAAGCTCCTGAATCACCAGTCCGCAACCTCCCATACACTCTGCACCCCAACTCTTTTCCATGGCTTCAGAGCCAGAACTTAGGAAGTCAGTGAGCTGTTCTGCAGAAGGCATACAATAAAAAGGGAACACTTTCTTTTTTCCCCAACGTTCTGGCCCCATGGGACTATGCAACAAACCATGCATGTGTGCATGCACAAGTCAAATCACACATGTAGAATAATTCTGGTAAGAATGTACAATTTTTACAGTGTTACTTTTGAGACAGAGGTGACCTTGTTATACATTTTCAAGGATAGAAGTTTCCTGAAGTAAACTACTGAAATTTAAGTACCTATATCAGCAGTACATATTATGGACAACAAACATCTAGAAATTCACTTCAGTATTCTAGTACTGAGCTTCAGGAGACAACAAATCTGAGCAAAAAGAGATTCAAGCCCTTTCTGGTGTTAAATTTCTTAAAAGTCTCGCAGTACAGAGTTTAGCAAGGCTAGGGTTCTAGCCTTCACTCATTCTATCTTGTCATTATATGCCAAACCACTAACTACAGGCATGCAGATTCTTCAGTAGTTATAACCAAATTAAAACCTTATGCTCTGTTATTTTAAGGGGAGTACAAGGGAGGAAGAGATTTATAAACCACAATACAGAACTTCAGTCATAAAAGCCCCCCCAAAAAACAAAACAAAATACTCCAGTTAGTACCAAGTAAACAAATTCCTTTTAAACAGGTATTTGCTGTAGGGTAAGCTAACTTATTTGCTTGCCTGTCTACGACAGCCTTTGCTACTACAAAGAGCTATTACCCAGATACATACAAGCAATATTCTTTCCAATTTCTGTTAACAGTTTCTACCAACATCTCAGTAGATGACTTTCATTCAAGTTGAAAAATTTGAGGTGGAAGTTATATTCTCTTCTGTACATTTTAAGAAATGCAAGACCAAAACAAACCTGGTGAAGCAGGAGAGAGTTCATTATATCCTCCAAATGAAGCATTCCGGATAAGTTTTCGGCCATCAGCTCTTGGAGAAAACACAGATGAAATCCCAGCACATGAGGAAAACCTACGTCGCAGTGGACCCTCTTCCTTCATGAGTTAAGATGTTTGTGTAAGGATTATGTTCTCTGTGAAAGCTGGTTAGCATTAGCTGGTTGGAACAAGAGTGTTGCAGTAACAGCCTTCTACCTCATATTCTGATGAGTAAGATACAAAAGGAAAGAAACAAACGAAGGGCACATGTGAAAAATGCAGCGAAGAGACAGACTCTGCCAAATCAGCAGCAAGCCAAGCAACATTATACTGCCCTCGTCAAATCCCTTAGAAGACTTAAAGCAGAACGGCTGTGTTTCAGCTTCTCTTCTCCACAACAGCACGTCTCATTTTTTTACATCTCAGTTTTGGTCCTATTCATCTCTGCTTTCTAAGCACATAAAAACAATCATTATTTAGGTTTTAAGGATTCATTAAATCACTTCTTCTTCCTGTTAGTCTTTCAAGTCCCAAGCTTATATCTCACTCAGGAGCTCATGCAGCTTCCCTATTTGTTATCTTGGTACACTACGGGAACCTGAAAAGGGAGACAATGTGTTGTTTTGTGCAGCCGTGCTGAACCTCCTTGTTTCAGCACTTACCTAGCTGGTTTTCATCAGCTGATTGTCATGGCTTCTACATCTTCATTTCTTATTTTTACTTAAAAGGTGAAGCGATAGCTTCTCCTAAGACTCTGCCATATTTATGTATGCAAACTGCCTGACTCCTGGAAGTGTTGCACAAAATAAGCTCCATAAAAAAGGTTTTTATTTTTCTTTTTAATGCCCCAAATGTTTTATGCAATGAATACAATAAACTAATCAACTTAGGTTTTCAACATAAAAAATCCCAGTAAATTGTGCTTCAGGACTAGGAATCAAATGATCCAAACTGTTCTTGCTGATCAGTACCAGAATCTCCCTAACCTCCTTCATGCATTGCTCATCTGATCGGCTGTTTCTTTGCCCTGACAACTAGCATGCATGACTACCCTCTTTCACACGTGGAATATTCCTTCCTGTCTCCACTAATTCCATTTTCCCATCACACCATATCTCTGACAAAATACATTTCGAAACCTATTCTGTTTGCTGGGAAGTAGAAAAATAAAGCACTAAGAGTAGCCTTGAAAACAAGAACTTGTGCTCTCCCTGACTCCATCCAAGAGGTCTTTTCTTCTTACAAAGTGAAATGCATGCCCTAAATCAAATTAGTGGTAATGTGAATTTGATTAATCCTTAAATAATACTGTTTACTCCAGCTTATGTAAACAAATGTACTATTTGCAGATAAATAATTTCAGTTCAAGATGGCTACAGAATAACACAGTAAACTGAAATATTTTATAATCTCTATGAAAGGTTTTAACCATGCGAAATGGGTGTATGTGCATTAGTACCTATAGATACACATGCTAAAGTGCATACAGAAACCACTGAAAATAATTTCTGATTATGAAGCACAGTAGCTTCCAGTATGCTATGAATTGCTAGAATTTCTTCATATCTCTTACCAGAAAAATGTTTCAATATATGTCAAAGAATAGGAAAAAAAAGGAAAAAGATGCAACTGAAATAACCAAATACAAGCTATCAACAGAAATCATTACCTGTGACAGGTAACCTTCACTTCTTTTCTACGAGAAGTGAAAAATTATTAATTCGGGTATGTTGCAGGGAGAAACTAGATGAGCATGTCATTTATTAATGCCTGTCTCCATTTATCTATCACTTCTTAAATAAACACAGCAACACATCACTTCTCCAAATCTGTCCTCTTGGCTACAAAACAGAGTAAACCACCATGGTCCAAATCTCTTCAAAATACCCGTTTGTTTTTTCTCATTAAAACCAAGAGAAACCTGCAGTAGAAAAGCTCCCCTTGCACATAGAAAGAAGCATATCATCTCATTACAGACCCATCTTGCCCAATTAACAGCTTTATTATCCAGTATTTTGGAGCTGGGGTTGTGACCCTGCCAAGGAACACCCTCCTGACACTGTTCTCACAGGATGCTCCCCGCCTCCCTCACCGGCACAGGAGGGTCGCACGGGCTGACACGAGACTACCGTCAGCCCTCCAGACCACTTCTGCATCTCCAGCCAGCGTGCCAGCCGGCTCTGGAGCCACCACCACGAATCATTCCACCAGGCTACCGGGTTCTTTCCCAACACATTCTTCTCTACCGCATTGTGTTCTTTTTACGGAGAAGTGGCTAGATATCCAGGGGTCGGAGGAAACAACATAATCTTGAAGGTTTATCCCACATTTCTCCCCATGCTCCCTGAGGCCCCTCGGCCCTGTTCGTGTAGCCAAGCTGTAATAGAGTACAGGCTAAAAACCTGTTTCTCCTTCCTATGCCCTTTTCTGTATTTAGAAGGAAAACTGAAATCTTTGGCTAGAATTCCAATCGTGACAATGTTACAGTCACATTTCCCCTCTCTGAAGCAGCCTCCCAAGCAAGGCAGCTGCTAAGTAACTTTTCATTTATTCAACAGCAATACAGGCGAGGCTGACTATGCCCCTTGCCAAAAGATGACTGTCTCACCACTACAAAGCAGAGGGGAAAAAATAACCTCACTTAAATTTTCTCCTTCATCTCCCTCTCCCCCACCAAGTCATCTTCGTATTTCACTTAAACCTGCAGTGGTAGGCCAGTTTATGACACGGTTTGGCTATAAAAATGTGCTAGTTCTCTGCTTTTGCACCAGCTTGTGATTTATTATGCCTGCTAATACTTGCACACATACGCTCATTGCTTCCATTATTTCAATGCAGTATACACTGTTGGAAAGATAACTGATACACAACAGAAAGGCTGTTAGATCAAAATAAATCTGTAACTTTTAATAAAAAAAAGTTTATTATAACACTTGAGAATCAGCCTGCAATATTAAAGAGGTTTCTGCTCTCCGGCACTCAGTGCCCAACGCTCCTAGAAACCCTCTTCATTCCTTGCAACAAGCTTGATTTCTGAAGCTTCCTGAAAAGATACTTCAAGTAATTTGGAATTGCCATTATTTGCATGTTCTGCACATAACAGTGGCAACATGCACTTCATTAGCCACCATATTTTAAAACAAAAAAAAATCCTTTTTCTCCCCATCTCCAACCTGAAGATAAATTCATATGGAATGAACCAATCTATTGCTGAAAACAGAATTAGTATCATTCATTAGCCTAACATCCCAGGAAGGCTTCTATTCTTTTGATAGATTCAGTTCATAGTACCTTAATAATTGACATACGTGGAAAACACACTAACATACAAAGCCTGGAAGTTTACACAGTTTCAAAACATTCACAAACAGAACTACAGCCAAGTCCAACTGCAGAAGGCAGATGTATGTAAATGGCTATGTAAACAGGAAAATATCCGCACTCCAGCCTAAATGCATTCAGGTGTATGCCACAGTGTATCCGTACATGAAAAAAGGAAAATTCTTCATACCAAAAATTAAGTACTTCATGAAAGCAGACTTAAAGGAAGAAAGTCTTCTGGTTTCTGCTTCATGTAATATCTACATCAGTAGAAAGAAGAAAAAGCCCATGACTGAAATACTTGGTTCATTTATCTCAGGGGAAAAAAACAAAAACAAAAACAAAAACACAAAATCCATTCCCAGTCATAATCCATTGAACATCTCTTTAGAGGAGGAAAACTTATCTGTTGTATGCATTTTCTAAAGGACAGAATGTATTCCTCATATCAGCTACTCAATCAGGGCTTCTTTAGTGGTAAATGCTGGCTGAAAACCAAATCATAATCCTGTGCTTAAGACATTCTTTCAGGATATTGCTTTGGGCAAAACTTAAATCTCAGCACACAAAAGAAAAGCAAAAAGACAAGGCATGCAATTCCAACAGCACATGAACACTTTTGACAAAGCCTGGTTTTAGCTTTAAAACATTTCTCCAATTGATAAATTTTCACAGCTGAAAAAAAGCACAGATTTATAAAAAAAAAAAAAGACCTCCCTGAGCTGTACAAGTATGAATTTCCAAGCACGAAAATTGAATTCTAAAAATCAAATCACATTCTGAACTATCCTACTGAGGAATTTTAAACATCATAAACTTTTTAACATAGATTTTAGTAAATTAAAATGATGAACACATTGAACAAATTGATGCTGGTGCAACAATACAACTCAGAGTACACCTACTGACGCAGAGTAAAAGATATTCCTTTTCCCCTTAGAGTTGTGCAAGCAAAGCCCAAAAATCTTCATAAAACCAAACTCTGTAAAAGCTAAAGAGGAAAGGAAAACCGATAGCATAGCAGAGAATACGGAAGCTTTTTAGACTACGGAAGCTTTTAGACTCACTCTTCAAGTCTGACAATAATCTGCTCTGACATCTCGACAATGTGATGTTTCCAGCAGGATCCTCCCCCCAGTCCAACAAATGAAAAGATCATAAATAATTCTCTACTTGCAGTATACACACATTCTATACAGCATGCAAAAAAAAAAAAAAAAAAAAAAAAAAAAAAAAAAAAAACAGGAAAAGCAAACTGCTAGGCTACCATACCCATAAATAGGTTTTATCCAACACATGATTTTTGCACAGGGAATTTAAGCAGAAGTGTTTTTTTTTTCCTATTTAACAAAAACAGATAGTAAAGATGTACTTGCCTTCAGACACCAATATTTGATTCACAGAAGAGACATCTGAACCATGAAGCTACATGCTGTGGTGGCAGTCTACAGTAGCAAGTTTCTTTCACCAAATGCTCTTCTGTTCTCTAGTATTTCCAAGGCAAGTGCAGCCTAGCTGAGGAGTAATTCCACAGGCATGTCTGAGAATGGTTTATGAATTAATACCTAGGCTCCCAGTGCCCCAGTGGCAACTGTACTTGCCTCCACCTCATCGCTTGCTAACACTCCTGCTCAGCTCCTCCCACCCAAAGTAAATAGGCTTGCTCACTGCTCAGGTTTCAACAGTTTTCATCTCAACACTTACGAAATTCAAGGTCACAGTTCAGGTTCAAGTACGCCAGCTTTGCCGAGATTTACACGGAGAAAATGAACTTGTTTGAGAAGTTTCACAGTAACCAGCCCTACTGTGCCCTTCAAACCCAGCACCATACTTTCACAAAGCTATAACCCACCCAGAAAGGAGTACGTGTAATTTACCCAAGCCACAAATGCTGGGTGGAGTAGCATTTCAGAAACAGCAAGTTTTAATAAATACACAATGACTTGCAGAGGAATGTGCCAGAGTATGCATTACGGTAAGAAAGCAGGACATCAAGATAATAGATTCAGAAGACTAACCACACAGAGCAAAACTTCAAACATTCATTCACGAGAAATTCAGTCTGGCAACACAAACTGAAAACAAATTATATAGGGTCAAACTCTTCCTTCTTTATTGTGAACAGAACCTTATTCACATCCTATTTGACACAAGTATCAGCAAACAGTAAAGCTGTAACAGTAAAGCTGTTCCAAGCAAGTCGCACAGTTTTACAGAGCTGGGACTTCACCTCCATGGTGCTATGCTCCACCACAAAACTGAAAAATGACCAGCCATGTCACTGAGGCCAGTTACCTGTGTATGCCTGCAGCAACACAATAGATATTAATCTAGAACTACCTGAAGAACCACCAGTGTACATGGTTTCTATACACTGCAGATTACAAAATACTTCTTCAGCATGAGAAGAAAAAGACAAATTAAAATACCTCCCACGAATGCAGCAAGAGAGACCAAGACTGTCAAAATAACAGGGGTTGCAAGATTTTAGACAGAATTCCCACATTGCAGTAGAGAGCAAAAGCATTAATAAGCATTTCTAAGACGTTAGCTGCACTTACTCCACAGAGAAGGTGCCAGTTTCCTCTCTAGTGCTGAGTCAGTTTTAAGGGAAGATGAGCTAAGATTAAAAAAAACATGACATGCTCAGTAATAAGTTGCTCTCACAGTGTCAAGGTAATCAACTATTCAGCCATTCTTCAGTTTCTCTATTCAACAGATAGATACGTTATTTGTATGATTAAGTCTGTCTGGGTATACAGAGCAAAGTCAAAGGAAATGTGAGAAGAAAACCAGAGATCAGTACCAAAAACCAGATATAACCCAACTACCCAGGAAACAATTTGCCTCGGGTAGACAGTAACGTCTGCAAATCTTGTGTCTTCTTGGTCATTACTGCCCCAAAGGCATCTCATCCCTCCAGCAGTAAGCAAGTGTTCTTCAGGAGCTAATGCTTGAAAACATCTGTTTTTTACTCTTCACCTTCTCTCTCATTCAAAAATAGTTAAATGTGTATTTTCTCTCCAAATGCAGCATCCTACAGATTAAAATCCTACCTCGTCCTTTAGATGTTTACTTCAGAGCAAACAGCCTTACTACAAGCTCCACACAACCAAAAACACCCTTACTCTCCCCCAAAAGGGGTTTTAGCTTCTCCTTTCTATTCATTATCATCATCATGATCGTTACTGGCAGACCAATCATTCTGCTTCCACTGTCAATCCATCTCCCTGCACCTAATCAACTTCTGTTTCTCAATCATGTAACACAGACTGCATTTTCATCCCAGTGCAAACTGAATTAACAGCTACTACTTGGAAAGGAGGGGTAGATCCTACTTCTTATCTCTGCTCAAGCTGCTTCTGGACACACGTGTCTGTCCACTGCTTACCCTTCTGTGATGAGCACTCACTTAGTCACACAGTAAGTCAGTTTAACACACTAAAACAAAGCCCTTAAAACTCAACACAAAGAGCTCTCTCTTTTCTCCCCTAGCTCCTGATCAGCAAACTGAATTAATTTATTTGTAATAATACATGCTCCAGGAAATATGTGGGAGGGAGCTGACCAAAAAAAAAAAAAAAAAAAAAAAAAAAAAAAAAAAAAAAGCAGGAAGTTGTTAATTTAACTTAAAGATTTACATTACTGTAAAATATCTCCTCCTTAGTCTTTAGCATCCTAACATACTTTTCCCAGATACTACTCACATTTTCACTCCATCTGCATTTCATCAATGCCTTGAATAAAGATAGGAGGTGTTCTGAGGGTTGATGCAGTCAAGTTAATGAGCTTGTCTGCAAAGGTCACTGTTCTCCACATGAAATACAGAAACTAGAGCTCCAATATCCTAATGCACCATCTGCTAAGTTGCCAGCTTTAAAGTACCAGTTAGAATATTGTCCACACAAGCACCATTCCTATTTGTTCTTGTACAAGTCTGGATGATGCTCCCATTATCACAGCTTGCAAATTAAGAGTCCTCATTCAAATCCACAAAAATCTAGAACGGCAAAATTTTCCTGTAATGAATGTTGTGAATTTTGCACTCCTCTTCATGGATTTTCACTTCCTCACACACTTAAAGAATAAACTCAGAGATTATCTCTTGAGCAAATAAACATATGTATGTTACCAGCAAGTATAAAACCAAAAAAGCATTTCATCATATGCACTTATACTCAAAGGTACACAAAGAACAACAGCACAAACTCTCATTTAATAAAGCCATAAGGAGACAACATCAATACCAGTAAAAAAAAAAAAAGACATTTTCAAATGTCTTATTACAGAATTTTTAATATTACTATCTTAACTAGATTTCTCTCTTGAACACAAGTACAACTCATTAATTAAACATCTATGTTGTTTTCATAACAAGTTTAAATATGTTTTAACAGCATATTTACAAGTTGGAAGATATTAAAAAGTCTTCCTGAGGAGACTGCTGATTTTTTCATATGTTTTAAGTGATCACTATTTCTATATTAATCCATTTTATCAAACAGAAATAAAGTGGTATGCCAATGTAAGTCTGAGTTAACAAGATTTACAAGAATCCAATTTACCAGGGATAATTTGTGTAACAACATAAACAGCTTACATCAGCAAGCACAGTTCTTCTTAACAGCTTTTGAAAATGCAGTCTTGGACTCAGTATTTTTGACGTTCATTTTTTAATTGTAATAAAATAGTTTTGTCGAAGATTCCTTTCTGTTGCATTTGCATTAGGTTAAAAGTGTGAAAATCCCAAAATAAGCTCAATGAAAGTTTAGTAACTTGCCCACTAGTGTTTAACAACATTTTCAGTTACAGAATACAAACACAGAAAATGAGCTAAATTAACATTTTTCAATCTGTGTGCTAAAACAACCTTCAGTTCTAGCAGTCCAGTCTTAAAATCTGTATTCGCTACACTGTTACAAAAATACGGTCTTGGTGAGGTGTAAGTCCACCCTAGCTCACTATAGAGCCTAAAAACACAGTCCCACAAAAGTAAACAAAGCTCTACAGCAAAAAACTAACTCCCCAAATCTTTCAAAGTTTCCATCAAAGGCTGCTGAATTGTTTAAGTTCAATTCTATGTCTGTCAATTCTAAATGGAACATTTAAAAAAAAAACGCAGTATGATCATATAGTATGTTCAAGGCACAGAACTGGGAACATTTCGTTGCCAGTGCATAGTTCAGAAGAAAACGTATGGTCTAAACATACTGGAGGCAACATTTACATGCAATATACAGCACAAGTTAGAGACAAGACTAATTTGGCAGATATTATGAAAGGACAATAACAAAGAGCACAAAAGTTACAACTGAAGACCGTATTTGCTTGAAAGAGTTTCGTTGTGCAAATTATTGCCAAATGTTTATCACTCTTCAATCACTTCCCACCCCAATTTGAGAAGCAAAGTAACCCTTCTGAGTGAGCTGTTGAATGAAGGAATCTAAAACTCATGTCCTAAACATATAAAATGAAAAGTAGGGAAAAAAATCAGTAATTGTATTCAAGATCAACTCAACGTGGAGCTGCTCAAGCCCATTCTCACGAGTAGTTCCCGAGTTATGATGCTGAGAAGGTCCATAACTGGAACATCTTCCTCTGTGTAGTTGAGCTTAGAGCTCCCACAAAAAGTTGTATTGCTGGCTTTCTAGAAAGTCAACTCTGTGCCTTTACTAAACCCTTTCTTGCATGCTGTGGATGCAAAAGGCTAGTTTCTATGTTTGCTTTGATGTCTCTTGAACCTCAGTACATGAGTGTCTCAGTTTTTGCACTAGATGGCACTTGGGTTTTGGGTACTACCCAACTTAAAGCCACTGACATTTGCAGGCTCAATATATTTGTCTTATGGAACAAATTGTAATTGCAGTGTTATGATCAAGACTGGCTTATTCTGACACTCTAGATAACTACTAGATGGGCACAGCAGAAATAAATTAAATCCACATTAATTAAAATTACAAGTCCACCTCAGGACCAATGCTATATAGAGCTGAGCTGACTTTTCAACACTAAAACTCTGAAGTTTCTATGTAAGCTGGTGAGATCATACAGGCATAATCCCCGCCATCAGTTTTTCTAATACATTTCTGTCCAACAACCTTGCTGAACCTTTCAATGAAAGCAAGTCTGATCTCCACACCTTTAGAGACCTGTCTGTAGCCTAAAAGATAAGCAAGCTAGCCTTCAGCTTCAGAATAAATGACACTGTACTTTCAAAGATCTTAAAAATATTATGTAATATAAGGCACAACTTCTACATGCAAAGATTATGCAACACTGATAGTGTAAATAGACTTTTGCTGAATGATCACTAGGCAATGCTGTCAGATCGTGCTGTAGTATACACTGGCAAAACAGATCTGCAATGGATTCCAAAAAGACAAGAGCTGTTTTTGGCTTAGATCCAAGTTCCATCTAAAATACTGCATGCAAAAGTTCCAGCTAAAGAAAAAAAAAATCTTCACTGAGAAAGTTGCAGTACCTTCTCCTTCACTCCTTCTGAACAGATGAATATTTACATCTTCTGAGCATTGCTAAGTCAAAGCTGACAGTTTGCAATACTTTCCTAAATTTCAAAGAAAAAACCATTGGAGACATTTTAAAGCATTGCATTTATCCACATTTTGTCAAGTACAATTTTTTTTTTTTTTAAGACAGGGTGATTCATTTTCCTACTGCATATATATACCAGATAAATAACAAAATTCTGTTATTTAACAGTAAGCGTAATGCACATGAGCATAAATGCATTTCTAATGCAAGTCTTCAAAAACTAAAATAGGTTCCTGGATTAAGCTAGCTGCTTACTATAAACAAGAGTGAAAGGAATGAAGAAGGAAGAAGTCGTTTTTTAAACTAAGAAACCAAATGCAGGAAAATAGACACTTTCTGAAATCGAGAGCTACATTCACATAAATTAAACCAGTATTTATACACAGGTATATAGTATTTATATACTAGTATATAAACCCAGTATTTATACACAGGAACACTTAAAATTATGAAATATGCATCACTTACAACTTCACAATGGAATGTTATATGGCTCTCCCTTTGTTCCAAATAGGAAGCCAATAGCTCAAACTGATCCCTCTCCCTGGACCACTGCTGTCCAGCCAAAGGATCTGACACACATGGTGTTCGCCCACTTGTTCCTCTTTGCCTACTAACGCTAGTATTACCACTGGCAGAAACTGCTTCTTCGCAGGAATCATTTCATTCCAACTCATTCATTTTTAACCACAAGTTCTAAACAAAACTGGGTTTGCCATGAAAGTTCTTTTATTCAGGTGGTAGGAAACATAACCTAGGTAATGGTGGCCAAGCTGTCCAGCAGCAGAAGCCGAAGCACCCAAGTCACAGTTTCCCTTTATATACATTTAATCAGATCCTTGCAGGCTGTATCATACATTTTTCTGTTCCAATTCTATTTTATGCTGTGCCTAGTATGCTTTCGGACTGTTTACATTACCCATCTCCTAAGGGTGCATTCAGGCACCAGTGACTAGAAGCATCTCCATTTAGTTCATAGTAAATGCCTTTAAATACTATATCTAAACATTTCCTGTATTTCTGCATATTCTCATCATACAGTACTACGGGTATATTATAAAGACCCTTTGCTAATCAGATGTTGTCAATTACATCAGTCAGACTCGAGTGCTCCATCATTTCAAACTGCGTTCTACTTCATATTTCCAGGCTTGCACAGTATCTCTTTATCCCTGTGTAAGAAGCTCACATTTTCATCAGCACTGTAATTTCCCTGTAGGAATAACCACCACACAATAACCACCCAACTTCTAACTGTGGGTCAACCAACTCCATGAAAATCAAACCTGTACCTCCCAAGCTGCAGATATGCTAGAAGTCAGTAATTAAAGGTTGCTGAAGCCTAGCACACATTGTACTGTTTCACTACTGAAATTGACTGCAAGCCAAATTCCTTGTTTCACCAAACTACAGTTGCATTTCTAGTAGCATTCCTGGAAAACAAAGACATAGCAATGAGTGATGCCAAGAGTCACAGAATCACAGAAT
>VXAA01001874.1:928667-954798 GCA_013399115.1 Anseranas semipalmata
TTTTTTTTTAATGTACAGTAGTAACATATTGCAGACTATGAGAAAATTTCTGTTTGGACTGGAACTATATTATCATATGCTGTTTACAGATTGAAGAGAATGACTGACAAGAGAGCAAGGAAAAAGAGTCTGCAGTAACTGCACAGAGATCCAGCAAGTGATTGAAGGACTGGGAACACCAACGCTCAGCACCGGTCTGCTTTATGTCACACTACAAGTTGGAAAGCAAGAAGAGAGAACTGGAAAAATAAATTATTAACAGACACGCAGATCAGAAGTTTCTGATACTCAGACAGCATGTTTGCTAACAGGGCATACTTACGTGATGAAGAAACACAGTGAAAAACCAGTAGGGTCTGTCTCACTGCCTGCCTCTCAAGGAGTCTTGACCAAGATACAACATGACACCACAGAGCAGGGCAACTGGTCACCCGAGATGATGCAGGGACTCTTACGTAAATATTTTAGCATTGCATGGTTAATCCTATGCACTGGTACAAACAGCTCCCGTGCCAGGGCCTGAAACACAAGCCTGTCTAACTCTGTCCCTGATCTCCCCCAATAAGCATTCTGTTTACCCATCAAACTGCATTCCTTGCTGGTCAACACTCCCTTCATTAGAAAGATTTGGTCCTGTGCTTTTACCTAAAGCCAGCAGAATATATATTTCTGAACATGATGCAAAACATTAAAATACTGAAATGAGATTATTTAAGCCCAAAAGATCTCTTTATTTTCCAATAGCTTATTGCACCTCAACCAGCTGCAATTCACATCACTGCAGATCAGGAATTCAAACTCCCCTAATGAAACAAAAAAATGATCATTTTACTTCTTCAATGTTTGCTCTGAAAAGAATGCACTCGGGGTATTCCTGTTCATCATCTCCCACAATTTTTATTTTAAATATACAGAATTAAGAGCAATAAATATATACTTATTCCCAGAGACACAATCCACCTGTATTTTCACATTTACTTAATTGATGACAAACTTCACTTATAGAATAAGTCCTCTGACAAGGGAGGTTCTCAACATTAAATGATTTAGTTATCTTCTGCTGAGGCATATTCAATTAAAAATATTGCTACCTAAAACATAGAAAGCCGAGCCTCCCTCCCAGTAACATTTTAGATATGCAAGACTAAGGAATAAAAATAGCAACGTAAACCACCACATGAAACAGTCTGTTTTCATACAAAAGCTGCTCTGTGCTTCAGAAAAGCATTATTTTCAGACATTCGTTTCTCAGGGATAAAGCTTATAATAACTGCTACTAAACCTAAAATTACATCTGCCAACTTGTCCTATAAAACAAAATCCTTTTCTTGTTGAAGATTAGGGCGAAAGCAAAAACATGTCACGTTAGCATGTCTGAATGCCACACCATAATAGATAAATTTGTTAAAAATATTTACTAGACTTACAATCTAAACCTGCAACTAAATTCTTAATAGAATTTGAATGCACATTTTAAAGGCAAGTTACAGTTTTTACCCTGCTAAAGATAGGCTTTTCCAGGGAGCAGTCTTTATTACACATAAATCATTAAGATTAATCATGTGACATTTAAATTCAGGACCACTAACCCAGCCTGCAAAGCTGATCAGTAAAAAGGACCAATATTTTATGCTTCAAGAAAAAAAAAAAGTACTTTCATGTCTGCTGATGTATTTAAATAACCAAGACTGACTGTACAAGTTTATACCAAAGGCAACCCATTTATAAAACATGTCTTGGTAAAAACTAGTTGACTAGAAAGTTTTTTAAAAAATAATTTAGAAAAAGATTGGTTTACAACAAACATTCCCATGAAATGTTTTGTATTCTGTGCCAATTAGGCTTGTTCAAATTATATTATTTTTATAGAAAAACAGGCAAAAACTGTTTTCAAACAAGAAATCAGACCAAAGCATCAAGAGTATTTTGCACTACCTTAATAGTGTCAAGACTATGATAAAAAGCTTGTTGAGCTGTCATAACATTTGTGTTCAGATACAGTATATTTCAACCTAACTACTTAGGATAAGCAATTCATGTAAAACTTTTCTCCTTAGACCAGATTCTGGAAAGAGGAATCCACAACATTGAGTTCTGTGATCTCCTCCTATGTTTTTCTTTTACACACAAGAGGAAAAAAAAAAAAAGACAAATAAACAACAACAAGAAAAACATATTAGAGAGCTGACACTTCCAAAAGCAGCTTTTTCAGGCACCTTCTAAAAATGCTCCAAAGGACTTAAATTGTGTAGCAAAATGTTGATCGGTGTTCTTTGTGCATGTTCGCAACTCAAGTATTTCATGAATTAGACAAACGGAACTTGAAAAAAATATGTATTCACAGATTGGAACTAAAAATCTGGAATACTGAACAATCTCAAAATCTTAAGGATAAATCTGATTTGGGACTAATTTGAAAACTAACTTATCTGTAAAACAAAATATTTCATAGAGTATGTATTTCAGATTTCAGATGTAGCCTATTAGTTTCAAATGCAACAAATAGTTTTGCTTCAAATAAAGTTCTTCCTACAGGAATATTATAGGACAAGAATTTACCACTGACTTGAACTGCTTATTGTTAGAACTCAGGTTTAATGCATGTACAGAAAGTGCAATCACTTTCTGAGCTTGTGCTGGATTTCCCAACTTCAAACTTCTACGTAGTCCTTAGGAAAGAATTAGGGGAAAGCAAAAAGAGCTTCTATTCATTTATTGATGTCCTATAAATCTGTAGAAATTTGTATATACCTAATTTATCTGATTTCTAGTAGCCGTTCTGAAACAGCTAAGAGTTGTATCTATATGCACACCTCACAGTGCTTTCATAAAAGTATAAAATTCACCTTCACCAATTGCCCATCTAAAAAAGCATATCCTAAATTACTTGTTCTTAGGCAGTCAGCTTTCAGCTGTAAGTACTGGAATAATGCACAGCTGTTTTTGAACAATGAACCAATCTGTTTCATACTATATCTTACGTTACTTCTCCAAACCTCTCACACTTCATCTTTCTGCACTTCATTTATATTTAACTTCTTAAACTATTCCTCAAACTTTCTATTGCTCCTGAAATACCTAAGCTAAAAATCTCACTCCATTCTGCCACCTCTTCCTGTAGTTCTTCTATAAGCTTTAAACTTAACTCTCCCTAGAAGGTTTTACAGTCCTGTCTCTTCCTGCCTCTGAAGCTACTGCCCGTGTTTCTTGCATCTTCAGGCCTCTAAGCCTTCTCCTTTAGTCTCTTCACTTGCAGTATTATGGTCTTCCTTGAACCACAGCAGGTCCAAAATAACCATTTTCTTCCCATCTGCTAACAAAGCCCAATTTTACTCCAGCCTCACCCCCCACACCCAAGGTGACAAAAATGCCACTCTACTGAGACAGCACTGTTGGAAGAGAGGGGAAAACAAAACAAAGCCAGAGACTGACATTTTCAGGTCTTCCAAACCAGTTCTTTCTAACTACAGACATTTAGGAAAGGAGTTGAAGATGTGCATGAAAACAAAAATGTCTTCTTTGCCCAAAACATCAATAGATGAGTAAATACCACTGGTCCACTTAGCAAGCAAAAAAGGCACACACAAGGGGAAAAAAAGGCATGGAACTGGCCAACTCACCGAGTGCAACTAAGCCTGGTTTACAGTGTGAACTGCAACTTTAAATTCCTTTAAAAGTACCTTCACTAAGAACTTACTCAAAAGTCCTTTCTGTGAGTAGAACCTATGTATTCCCTAATGCTATAAATCATCAACAGTTATGAAAGTAGAGAAAGCAAGAATCAACCTAAACTCTAGAAAAAAAAAAACTGGTGCTCAGTCAACTACTGAATACAACAGCTTAGGGTATTGTGATGGTCCAGAACAACAACTATGTAGAATAATCCTGTCAGTCTGAGGAAATGCAGGTGTCATGCTTGTGAGTAAGCATCAGGACATATTTTAGATAGCCCAAGAACAAATCAGTGTACTGAATTACAACATGAAGAACAAAATTAATTAAAAAATTAAGAATACACTGATTATGGTATTAAACATTCAGGTTAAAGGTTTGCTTTATGTTCCAGCAAATCCTCAACTCTAGGGTACATGTAGAAAATCCAATCTCTTCAAATAACAAACTGTTGTTAAATCCATCCTGGCCTCTATATGATTGTGAACACAACCCTTCAAAAATTAATTTAAATTAAAAATCCTGGAAAGTGTCAGGATTTGCACACATTCAAGCACAGCAACTGAATTGATAGGATTTTTTTTTTAAATAAAATACCCTATATCACACAGTAGACAGATGATACTCATAGTACGTTGTGCATGTGATGCAGACACATTTGTCCTGCAATAATTCAATGAACTTGTTTACTACAGAAAAAACAAGAATTTTCTTAGTGCACTGCAACATAGCTTGTCTGAAAATCATCACAAGTGTTTTAGTACCACTTTTATCTTATCAAATGAATAGCTTCATGTAGTAGTTGAACCATCACAAAAAAAGTTTGTTGCTAATGAAGTGTTAAACTGAATCTTCACCTCAATTACAGAAAAAAAAGTCCTCTTTTGCCTTTTGGAGGCAGTGCTTTGTATCAGAAAGCAGTTTTGGAAAGAAACAGAAACATTTCCTACTTCAGTTTTGGAGTGCTTCCACGTAACGTAGCCTGTGGTAAAAATAAGTTCTTAAATAATTTTGACAGTATGATGATGATGAAGTGTCACGGTACCCACCAGCTTTTCCCGTTTTTAACTTGTGCTTAGGAAGAGAGACAGTACTTTCACTACTTCATAAAGCTTATAATCTGCACAGATTACCAACTGTTATACCTGAAATGATCCTGAGAATATATAATTACCACTCTTCCTGCCTTTTCTGCCCCTCATTCAACCAAGAAATACATTATTTTTTCTTTTCTCCATAGCCAGGAACTAGTAAAGTGCTGAGCAGTGAGACTGACAGGAATATCTTCTTTTGGGACTCAGAGGCACTAAGCATCAAAGCCAAGAACCAAACGATTCTAGACATCCAGCCCTCTTGCAGTAAGAATCTAACAAATTATGGTTGACATAATGTTCCAAATGTATTTACCAGAGAAGTATCAATTCAGATAGAAACAATTCAAGCTGTTTAACCCTTCTCCCTGGAAAACCATCTTTGCTTTCATTTGAATACGGGAAGCTACATTTAAGTTACTCACTGAATTCCTATCAAGTTCCCCGTCAACCAGAAGGGTCTCCATGCTGAAAGAGCGCGTTGTCTCCCTCGCCTTCAGTTACAGTTCTTCCATCCTGCTACTCAGTAGCCTGCAGGGAAAATAAAATAAATAAATAAAATCACTTCCAGTGGCTGAAATCCATTAAGGATCTCCTCTTTCGTAATCTCTCTTAGAAGAATAAAGAGTTCCCTATTATACTCTACGTATGGTTCCTTGCAAAACGCACACACTACCCATAAAACTCAGCCTTTTAGGAATGAAGGGAGAGCATAACTTCCAATAAAATGGTCTAAACAAAAGCTATTCCACACATACTCACAGAAGCAAGCCTTTACATTTAACCACACACACACACAAAAAAAAAAGTGGGTAAAAAAAGGGGAGGGAGGGGGAGAAGGGAGAGAAAAACCTTTAGCTTTTCCCCTGTATTTTTCCTTGGTTCGAGACCTCAGCAGCAGCACACCACTCCCACCCTGCAGACACAGACGCACACGAGCCACTTGGGTATATAACAGCTGTTCTGGAAGAGCAGGAATGCAGAACTTCTCAATTTAACTCCAGAAACAGCCACATTTTGCTTTGTGGAGCCACGACAGAGAAATTACATTATTCATGCCAAGCAGCACCCCTTGTGGCACATCTGGGCATTCAGCTCACGGTCACCACACTGGAAGCTGGAGAACAATGCCTCATTCTCTAGATACTTCCTATTTGCTTTTTTTGATAGAGAACGGCAGCTATAATAAGCCTTGGTATTCACACCACATTTAAAGTCACCGGTGAGACAAGAACAGGGTTTGGAATCAAACAAAACTCCGCGGGAAGACGCATGCCTTACCCATTCACTTAGTGGGCGTGAAGAGGGAAGCAGATGAAGACAGGGTGAGCACAGAGATGCCCACCCACACCCGCTGCTTCCCTCTCCTCGGCTCCAGCCAGAAGGTACAAGCAGAAGTGAGGGCTGTAGCTGGCCCATTCAAAGCAGTAAAAGCCAGTATCCCGCGGGGAGAAGCACCTGCTGTCCCACCTGCCCCAAAGCCACGCTCACGCTGCCCTGCCTGATGCCAGCGCAAGTACTTGATCAGGGAATTAGCACAAGAACACTTTCTTCTTCTTTCTTAAGGAGGAGCGGGCAGGAGGAAGCTGAGCTAGAAGCCAGATGCTGAACGAACACTTGGCAAGAAGAGGAGCACGGAGACGGTGGCATTTTTTTTTCCTTAAGCTACAGTATTAGCATATTATGCTTAGGGTATACGTGAAGCTACAGCTTCAGCTCCGGTATTAGCAGGAAGAGCAACTGAGCAGAGAGCCTGATCGCGGGTGGCGGGGAGAAGCCTGCAGAAGTGGCAGGAGGTATCACAGGGAGCCTGAGGGGTGCAGGAGGATGGGAAGAGAAAAGAAGATGGGAAAAGAGAGGATGACGAACACACACCACCAAGACCGTGTGGTTCAAAGCCTGCCTCAGGAAACACACACTCCAGAGAACAGATCTCGCTATAAAGAAGAACCACTTGTTCAACTGTTTTAGTGTTCTTATTACCATAGCTTTTGTTCTTATATTATGGGAAGTATAGCAGAATTAAAACTCCCTTAGGAAGAACAGACAGAATTAATGTATCGCAGCAAGTTGAAACACTAAGTTACCATAACGTGCACCACTAAAACACAAAAGGAAGCGTTAATTATTTTTTAAACATAGTATGCCATTGTGCTAAAGAAATTGCAAAGATTATTGTTGCCTATGACTCATTTCAAAGAACCGAAGAGGACCGTACTCAGGCAGGGGAGCAATTACTGAGATGACACATAACTAGGAAGTGTACGGCTAGATGTTTTCATTTAAATTAGAAACACTACAAACTTGAAGGGAGATTATTACGAGTCATTAATTCACATTTCTAAAGCGAAAGTCAACATTTCCACAGAAAGAGGAATTCATCCCAGCAACTTTATTTCTAGGAGCGGCAGGCACAGCAAGGCGCGCCTTACACACTAGCAGAGGGGATGCAGGCCACCGAGGCACGATTGCTTAATGTCTCTTGGAGGCTGCTCCTTTTCATCTCTTCTCCTCCACACCCATTTCAGGCTCTATTATTAGCAGGCTATTCAGCACCACCAAGAGGGCTGCATACACGTTCAATTTACGGAAACGCTAAGCACTCTTAAACAGGATGAAAAATGAGTGACATTGCAAACAGATGCATACACTGATATCTACAGCGGTTAGTCAGTTGTTTGAGTTACACGAACTTGCTACCATGCCCAGTTAGCCAAATAAACAGATCCTTCCTGACACAGGAACATTCACCCTAAAACTGTTTTAACCATGTCTTTATTTTTAACAGATATTTTTAATTTATGTTTTTTATTGGTAACACTCCCAGTGTATTCTGGTCCTCTCTCTGCTCACATAACTGCAGCCCCTTCATCCTTCCTCTTTTCAGCCTCAAGGGCAGTACCACGACAGGCACCTTCCCGTCTAATTCTTAGCACTCACCATCTTTCCTGGTCACCAGGAAGCTAAGCAGCAGAGCCCAGAAGGCTGCAGACAGAATTCTGCCTGCAGACGTTTGAACGGACACCCAGAATAAAGCAGGTGCAGAAATGGTTAAGGACTACGTCCCCCCACATCGGTTCACTTATGAGTAGACAGTGAGCTTGGATTATTTTTCTTGGCAAAATGAAGGCTGAAAGTGAACAATATTGCTTCTGAAATATGCCAAAATAAATACCAAGGAGGGGAAAGGGATCTCTAACAAAAGGATATTGCCAAAAAGGTAAATAAGTATCAGCTTTGAGAATAAATTTATTTTGAAAGTTACAGATGTAAGGAAGGGGCAGCCAGGTCACTATCAGGGTGCTTCCAAGAGTAAGTGTTCTAAGTTCTACTTCAAACAACCCAACCATTAGATCTGAAAACACAACCTCAATTTTAAATCACCACCTTTTTAGCTTTTGGGGGGCATTTTATGACATACCTTTGCTGTTCTCCCCACATTCACCAGTGTTGGCAATTTGGCTGTCTCGTTGGTTGGTTTGGGGCTTTTAATTCACAGATTTTCCTAATCCATAATCACAGCCCTCTTACGAGCTTAAATGTTCAGAAGGGTGCGTAAATTAAATTATTTGAAGAGAAATATATGATGATACCCCAGCTAATGTTTCTTTTATAAACAATAGATACAACAGGCTCTTAGAAAGGTCATGCCTGTTTTAAAGCAGCTGTATCAATCAGACACATCATGCCATAAAATAAGCTATTTCTCTCCAACTGTGAAGATAATCTAGGGCGATTAGCTCAGAAGCGTATATTTAAAGCAGAAAGGAGATCCCACTTAGCACATGATCAACAACCTGTCGTGCTAACATCTATATTTCATTTGCAATATGTTTGTTTTCTGTTTCATCAATGAACCAAGCTACTTGAATACGTGTTAGGCTGTATGATATAGGTAGGTTTTAGCTTTGTCCTGAAGCATTATCACCTACAGTCATTAGATATGCCCTTTGCACCATGCTGCTGCTCTGCGATCTGTTGTAGCACCACGGAATGCTCTCTTATGCTCCAACACCATAACACAAGCGTACGGCCTCATCCGTGACCTGCCAACGGGCTGCACTGGGTGCACGCTGAAATGGATACTGCATGCTACTCTGGCCTGTCCGAGGGGAGGCATTCGCCAGGGCCCTGACCTCAAAACAGATCTGCTAATCTCTGCTGGACGCCTGCCTTCTTTCTTTGACACCCAGAATAAGCTAATGCACTTAAAATGCCCAAGATGGGGATCAGCTAGCAGTACGCTCTAAATTCCATTATGATAACACAGGTGTAGTTACTCAGCTTCAAAGATCAACGTGGCAACAAACACGGACAGGCACACTAGCAGAAACAAAGCCTGGTCGCTTACATTGGCATCAGGAAGGGTAAAAAATCCACCTAGACCCGTGCTGGACAGCAGAGGCACACAGCACCTGAGAAATGCCACTCCTCAGGGAGTCACAGAGTGGCTGAGGCTGGCAGGGCCCTCTGCAGGCCACCTGGCCCAGCCCCTGCCCAAGCAGGGCCACCCAGAGCAAGGTGCGCAGGAGAGAGACCCCACAGCCTCTCTGGGCAGCCTGTGCCAGTGCTCCTTCACCCACGCAGAAGTGCTGCCTGGTGTTCAGGGGGAGCCTCCCGTGCTCCAGTTTGCGTGCAGGTACTTTCACTTTGGTCCATGCAGCAGGAGACGAGCAGTAACGCTGAGCTGCAAAGGTGTGTGCCTCCCGTCTGAGGCTCCGTGAACTCAGCGCAGCAGCAGAAATGCAGCCCCCTGGCTGCAGCACAGGAGCACACGCCACGGCTTCGAGCTCTCCACACACCGAGTACGCTCTATTAATAAGCTGCAGATCAGGCCAGCTTCTCGCATGTGATACAAGGTCATCGCCCGCCAAGGACCGCCTGTTTGTTGAGACCTGTTCTGAGAAAGCAGAAATCGGAGCTGAGTTGCTGGTAAAAATGGTGTCTGGCCAGCAGGGTCAAAAGGTTGGGTAGAAGACCTCTTTTTAAAAAAGGAAAAACAATAAAAGAATCCCATTTTCTTCAACTACCAAAGTAAGCATATTATACTCGATGACAAGAACTAGGAAGAAGTTTTACTCCGCAATTCTGGAAGACAGAAATTTGAGAGCTGAGTACACCTCTAGTTCAACTCCCTTCGCTGTGAAGTCAGGCCGAACAGGAACGCTTGACAAAACCACTGACAACACAGGGGAAGTCATACGGGACTAACCGCACGGTTAACTCCGAATCGCAATGTTTAAACGCTCACAAGTCTGCTGCAGGTATAACCACACCAGATTCAACAAATGCCTCACGTATGCCCCCCACGTATATTGTGATCATTTAATGTTGCAGGCCAACAAATACACCCTTATGAAACGCTTCCTTCCACCCCGAATTTCATCACCTGCCTTCTCATTTCCTGAATAAACAGCTCACATGCAAAGAAAGCTGTTTCCTCTGTTTCTGTATCGCTGTTTTCAGAAGGAACAAAACAGGAAGGGTGAAACACTTAAGAAAGACTTGAAAAAAAAATCTCATCTAGAAAAAGCTTGGAAAGTAGAAGCATAGTCCTGATAGCTCAGCTATACTTTGAGAGTGATAGATGGCAATGAGTGCCAAGAAAAGGATACCAGGCTTCTGAAAAGCCACTGCAAACTTTAATAAATTACTGCCTCGAACTGGTGTCCCACAGGCAAACTTGTCCTGGTAAAAAAGACATAGTACAGGAAAGGTGGCAAGTGTCACCTCCAGGTGCTGAAAACCAACACCCTCTCAAAGCTTATGCCAAGCATTCTGGAGCCCTTGGGCCACTGAAGTACACCTCAAAGCTCTCCAACCTGTCCCAGTCTTCATGATGTGTATTTTGTTAGACTGCTCCCAATATTCAAACGAGTTGTTGGTTTTAATGGTAAAAATGGCTATTTCTTCACATAAGGGTGCCTAGTTATCTGCAGCATTAGTCCTGTTGCCTCCACAAGCCAGTTTTATCTAAGCTATATCTAGCTTTTGAGCATAAGAATGAGGCAGTATTTTTTTTTCGTACTTACTAAGCTTGAGCCAGAGAACACCTATGAAGCTTCATAAAATATTAAAAAGATTTGTTCTGCTTTGATGTGATGATGTAGGGAAGGAAGATTTAATCAAACCTTACATAGGCAAATCTAGCGCTTTATTTTCACATTTCAAGATGCTGCAGTACCAACCAGCAAAATAACCGAGTGGATGCCAAACCGACCGCACAGCAGATGTACTTCTATCAACACCAGCACTGCTAGTACAAGGTTACATTGGTCAAGGACAGCCTTTGTTTGAAGAAAAAAAAAAGATTTGCCCAAACAAAGTGGTCAGAAACCTTTCAAACCGTTTTCCTTTCAGAACTCCACCCTGGGACTTGAGGGCACATTTGCTTTTTGGCCTTGCGTTTCTCCTGCTCAAAGATGACAAACTAGAAAAGGTTTAACAGAGTGACGTGACAAATTTAAGTGTTTTAATTTAGGGAATCCTGCCTTTCTTCTAACAGTGTTAGGAATTTTCTTTCACAGCTGTACAGATGCTACCAGTGCCACCCACATCTAGCTAGCCAGCTCACGTTCACCTCGTTAGGGACTCGCAGCAGAAGCCAAGATTCCCCTATTAACACCCCCGAGCGCTGAGAGGAGAGGCCAGCTGGTGCTCCTGCGGCTTCTTACCTCTGGTTTTGCCACCTGCAGCACCACAGGCTCTTGCGGTCACAGCTGCGCGAGGCTGAGCGGGGACTGAGCCTCCGCGCTCAGAGCCGCCCGCAGGCCTCGCTGCAGGGGCTCCCCGGCCCGTCGCTACGCTTTGTTCAAATTGACACGCGCAGATCACCGAAACCGAGCTCGGGCAGGTGACTCTGCTTGCAGGTCGGGCACCGGGGCGCAGAACGGCCGAGGGGCATCCTCACAGCCACCCCCTTTTGCATAGGGGGGCCGCTCTCACAGCTACGGACCCCCCGGCAGCGACTGGAAACTAATGCAGGAAACGAAAGGAGTCAAGCCACGGGAAAAGGAAAAGCAATGTTTTTGTTAAAGGTTTTTTCTGCAATGAAAAAGCAAGGTAAGGCAGCAGAGATGTTTCCATAGACAAGATGGATAGGGGGCAGAACATTTCCTTCCATTTCCGATGCCAAAGTGGAATCAGTTGCAGTTCTGATACGCCGAGACAGATCCGAGTTTCCTTTGCGTGGAACTTTCCAAAACAAAATCCAACCTCGCTTCCCCTAAAGGAACATTTTTCTCTTTTCCCCCTGACAGTCAGTACTGTCAGATACAGAGTCAAAGCATTAAAAACGATAAAATGGACACTTACTATTTCGAGCCTATGAAAAACACTTTAACCATATTAGGTATAAGACCTAATTCATCATGCTGAAAAGGCCTCAACAAAGGGATGCTGAAAGTCTATTTTAATACCTCAAATGAAGCAGAACAATATCTTCAGTGATGAAACCCCCTTAAACATCTTGGTTACAATACAATCACAGATACAGAAAGTCTCATATGAAAGTCAAGAACACCACCGACTTCAGAAGGAATCGGTTCCAAAGAAAGCTATTCTGAGATTGTAGGCAATTGACTGCAAGGAATCATGCTATCGCAGATGAATGAATTGCCAACCGCAAGATGAACTGTGTTGGACTAGATGAGTGCTCTTTGCCGACTGCAAATGAAGTAGAGCACGCTAGCTTAAGCTACTGTGAAATTTCTGCACCCGAGCAGTGACGGTGACTTTGCTCGGACAGATCACTGCCATACCAAAAGCTATTGCAGGCGACTTAAGCCAAGACAAGCAAGATTCCAGCTTGTAACAGAGTGCACACCTGGTCAGACAGTCATTATACCATCTTCAGCTTACTAAGACCTTATAAACAACTTAGTTTTAATACAAAAGCCAAGCAACTATCCCGGACATTAGAATATGTATTACTTATGTTGCAATACCATTTATGTGTAAAAAAAAAATCTGTACTGCTGGGGTATGGACAAGAACATTTTTCCCAAGTCTGCATCCAAGAGATTACACAATCCTCTGCTGAAGGAGAACCATCGCCTCTTCTCACCTCCACTCTCCCCCATCTGTGCAGGAGTTTCCGACACCCGACAGAATAGGATGACTGTCCCTCTCAAAACAAACAGAAAACAATCAAATCTTTCTTGGTACAGTCCCTGACAATGTACACAGATCCAAAGCAACTAAAGCAAATTCAAATTAGTACCACATTCATGGGTGTCACCCAGCTGTAAAGGTCAAAGCTCAGAACACGCAAGACAGACCATACTCAACTAAAAAACAACCAAAAACACCCCCCCACACACCTTCAAAAGAGCATAAAATGTGGAAGGAATTAACTAGAAGTGAACTACAATATCATATGTTCAGTAGCACGAGGTTCCTTCCTAGAAATTAGATTACCTAACCAAAGAAGTTACTGATCTTTACTTTTCTTACTGCATCTCTTAACTCATAGTTGTCAGTGTTGACTGTAAGCTTCTTCAAGTACAAACCACCCTTTTGTTCTGTATCTGTATGCTACCAAATTCAATTTGATTCAAATTTGATTCAATTCGATCCAAGGCTTCTCAAGTTCAAAGCAATATAAATGGTAATTGTTGACTAAAGAGAGTCGAAGGGAAGAGAATCATCTTAATGCACATTTACAGCAAAAAGAAGAAAACCAAATTCATAAAATGAATAATATACCTCTAAAATTGAGTCAGTGTAAAGTACCAATCTTCCAAGTGGCATTTCTACGAGGTTTTTCATCTTTCACCTGCACTGTGTATTTTGCCGCTTCTCGGAACTGAAAAGGATGACTAACTCATTTTAACAGTTCTTTTGTATTTTCAGCCTTGTTAAAAGTGAACTTTAGGTTACAAAAAAGGGAGGCGAGGGGGGGGGCAGTTGGTTCCACATAGTGAAAAAACCTTCCAAACTCAGCTGACTCACTAGCGCCTGCCTAAGAAGAACACAATGGTGCAAACTCTCAGCGCGCTGCCATTTAACTACATTCGGTTAGAAATAACACTGGACTACAGGCTTCCAAAAATCTTACAACGGCAAAGCATTTTTTTTTCCATTAGTAAGCACTGTTAAGGAACAATATTAATATAAAGAGAATAAAACAGATCATCCATCTTTCCTTATCTAGAGCTACCAAAGCCCTACCACTACAGAACCACCCTTCTATAACCAACAGCTTAGTTTAACCAAAGTAAGAACTGAGATTATTTCTCTGGGTGCTGCTCAAAAGAACCACGAACAGACTTCCACAGGGTTCAGATAAGAGACCAATTATGATCATAAATTCTGATCTGAGATGCATAAAACAGGAAATCAATGCATTTCATGCTTTTAACCTTCAGACAGACAAACAAATCTCAGCTGAGCTGCGCTTAGCTGCAATTCAGTTACATGGTGACTGGGAGGTTTTCAGGAAATGGACATTCTGCGGGATTAAACGTGGTGGAAATTTCAAACAGGGCATAATGTTTATTCTCCAGTACAATTTAGTTTTCCATATCTTAGCAGCAGCGTCTCTTCTTGATATTAAAATAGAGTTGGTGACGTAAGAGATGGCCTTCATTTGGATTTCTTTAAGCTAGTGCTAGAAGGTAGCTCCCACAATTTCACGACATAGGGTATCTGTATTAGAATTTAAGAGCAAGAGGTCAGAGAAGCACGCTGCAAAAGGAAAAACCCTAGAAATTCTAACTTAAAGTAGCAACCAGTTTAAACAAGTAGCAATAGTATTGGTTTACACATCATGGTTTATTAAAAAGACTTAGAAAGTCTAATTTAGATTTCCATTGTTTATGCCAAGTTTAGGGTATTTTTTTTGTTTGCCTAATTAAAATGAGTTGATGCACCTAACTTCTGGCTTTTTATGCATCAGTGCTATTCTACATGTTTGCAATTCAGGATCTTCCATAGAGTTGTTTTGGTTTTGTTTCCTGTTGTGTTTTTTTTTTAATTATTATTTTTTTCTTTTATGTCGTGAACAAATATTTCAAATACCCCATGTACAGGTTTAGCAATGACTAGTGCTTTCAATGCCAAACATTCGAGCTTGTCCTTCTGAAGCTACTGAGCAACTTTGAGTTGGAAGTGCTTAAAGAATTTCACACAGCTTTTAGTTTAACGGGATGAACAAACAGCACTTCATGTAAGTTGGTCCACAGAAACTATAAAACACTGTGGCATTCCAGACTTTGTCAAGTGAACCTGCACTTGGTTTTTGGACAGACCTCTTGTTTCCCCAGCCATTTCTATTCAGCAGTTACCTGCTTCTCCAGGGGATTTCTCTGGGTGATGAGAAGCCCCTTGCTTTCCACAACAAGCAGCTATGGAAGGATACAAACATAATCAAGTGACAATGTACCTGTGATTCACAGCCCTCAGAAATCAGCTTGATATGCCTGTCTAATGCAAGCCAGGCAACTGCTCACACTATTTACAACAACAAGCAAGCAACTGGCATAAAAACAGTTTTTGCCAAAGCTGAAGAGAGAAGTCAAGCCCTTCCCACAGCTCAAAGCCAACCCTCAAGCACAGAAGCTAAACATACCTGTTCCCAGCACTACCCAACTCTGAAAAGCAGAGTGCCTTCTGCTCCCAGTACTACAACATTATCAGGGCACATTTAATGCTCTCCCTTCAGCGACCAATGTAGAAGATATTAAATTCATTCAAACAGAAAAGAAAGTATGTGCCATGGTTGGGATAACAGGGTCCTGTTCCTTTACAACCAGAGAATGGTTGTAAGGTCACTTTATACTGCACAACCAGAAAAATGAAGCCTTGATGCTTCCTTGGAAGTTCTTTGAAATGCACCAGAGAAGAAAACAGAGCAAAAAATAAAAAATTAAAAAAAAAAAGACATCTTTCCCTTCACAGCATTACCTCAGTCCAATATTGTCACCAAAACTGACACGATGGCTTATCAGTTTTTAATAGCATATTATAGTTTACTTTCATATACAAAATTGCACCCAATACTGAGATAACATTAGCTTAACTACCAGGATAATATTAGCTTAAAGCAATTCAATACCCTGTACCTCTGCCACAGCAGCTAACTACACCCGTAAGCATCATGTTACACTTCATATTCCCATGAAGGCCACTTACACACGTATTTCAAAGTCTAGGTCTAGGAAAAGAATAGAACACTAACTCCCATTCCGCATTATGCACCTGGATCTAGGTAGCAACAGTTCAGGTGTCAGAGCCCTAACAACAGAAATGTGTCCTGGGACTTGGTCACAGTCGAGCATCCCTTTCCTTGGGCACATACAATCTGATATTTGTTTTCAAACACACCAGTGAGATGTCAGAAGAAGCAAAACTGAACATATCGGTTTAGATTTCCTGCAGAAGTAGCTAGAAGAATATCTGGAGCTACGTTTCCAACCACGAGCTATGCTAAAAGGGGCAACTGGCAAAATCTAGAGCCCTGCGTTTTCACTCCTTTACTAAGCGAGAGCCCAGGCTGAGTATTCAAAATCAGCGGTCAGAAATACAAACCAGTGAAGTTCAGCAGATGCACTGTACTCATAACTAAAGGCCTGAAGTTTTAAAACCTCTGATTTCTCTGAGAAGTTTCACAACAAACATGCTTTTTTTTCTTTTCCTCCCAAACTGTCATGCAAAAGTGTGCATAATACTCATTTCAATGAAAGCAACAGGTTTGCAGAGCCCCTTATTCTCAAAAACACCTTGGCATGCGTAACTTTTCCTGTGAGAAAGTATTTCCTTCCTTCATTCTGCAACCCTCAACAGAATTCAGTGAGAGATGAGCTGCCTTCTCCTCCTAATAATCACAGTTTGGGAAAAAAAATAAGATAAATCAGTAGTTCTTAATGCACCATCATGTTTTACTTTCCCACAACAGCTTTTAGAAAGCCTCTGACTTTCTAAAATCTTAATAAATATCTAAATCTTAATAAATCTATCTTAATAAATTAAGATTTTCATATCCAGACTATGTGCAATACACATGGAATATAAAGTTACAATCTGGTAACCCCAGGAACGCTATAAACTTCATAAATTCTAGGTCAGAACTGAATAGAAACTTGGATATTTCAATACCGTTTACAAGCACCAACTGTAAAATAACCGAGAACCCGAACCACCTAACCAAGACAAACACACAAGTGTTCCAGTTACACCATGCAGAAATAAGCCACTTGCCCCCCCATGAGAAGAGCACTGTGCCAATACGTCACACACAATGAGACTGACTGCTTCCAAGTGTTGATAAGTATAATTAACCTTCATAACCCTGTCTTTGGCCTTGAACATTGAAGCTGAATTCATCTTGAAAACCAATTAAAATGCTAAGCAGTCTATACACTTTGGGACTAGAAAATGGCATAATACATTCAATAAAAAAAAAAAAAGAAAGGCACAAGTGTCTCCTTAGCATCAAGGATTTGTTGATTAAGTAAAAATTGTAAATCTTAACTAAATCAATTTTTTCAATAACTGAAGAATTCTTCAATTCTCCATTAAGACCCTGAAACATTTAAGGGTTTATGAAGGGATACATCTCTTTGATCCCAATAAAACTGAAGGGATAACAGAAAAAATAGACAAGGAAACAAAGGATAAAGATAAGCATGGAAAAACTTGGGCTACAATACTTAATTGCAAGGTAATGCTTCAGACAGACCTCATAGCCAGCTAAAAGCCTATGTATTGAAAGCTTTTTTAAAAATATAAAAGCACATTTAAGAATGGTAGAGTCTCCTTGAGATCACCTCTGTAAATCCAACTAGCTTTAACATAGTACGAAACACCCCAAAACCACAAGCAACTGCCTATTTTCAAGACTATTTCTAAGAGCTGCAGCTTTCCAGTTTAGACACACAGGGCTCTAAACTGAACAAAATGGTTGTGAACTTTTAAAATATTTTGTTGAATATTAGTGTTTTTTTTTTTTTTTTAATCTTGAGACAAAAGCATTTTTTGGAACTTCACAATGGATATCATATTTCCTCTTACAAAATAAAAAAATCATGTTGACTTGCCCTGAAATTCAGGTATTTATGGATCTCCATCTGTAGGTTAGGTTTCTTTTCAACCCCTTGGTTTTGTTGCAGCTGGGGCAATCAGTATGTTTTTTAATCTATTACCACATCATGGAATAATGAAGAGAATAGAAGACTGTAGTCACATCCCTAAATAATGAAGGGAACAAAACATTATAGCAGACCAGTGTCCAGACACTTAAAAGAGCATTTCAGAACATACAGACCCTGAACAAGTGCCATTTTGCATGTCAAAATACAAATCTTGTCACAGGTGGAGAGCAAAAGCACACTGTAGCTTTGCCTAGAAACAAATGACTGTCATTTCCTGCTTTCCACCCTTCCTGATTTGAGCTCAAAATTTATATTACAAGATTTTAAGCCAAGTATGAAATTCTGCTTATTTAGTAACATTACAATTTTTCCATGCTTTTCTGTAGAGGAGGCTGCCACATCGTGACAACAGAAGAAAAATCTGCCTATCTTTGTAGCTTCCTGTTGCATTTATTCCTTCACATGAATCATCATTATTATGTGCTCTGACACTAAAAAAAAAAAAAAAATTTTTTTTTTCCCCCCAATTAAAACACTAGGTAGAAACATAACTTTTTTTTTTTTGACAGAAGGAAAAGCAGGTAAAGTGATTCTGCAATGAACCCGAGCTCCTTATCACCATTTTAAAGTTATATTCAGTTCTAACATCAGAATTTTGTTTCCACTGATCTGTGTGTATCTTAGTACAACTTTGCTCATTAACTAGTGCAGTTCAGAGGGGTGTTGATTTTTTGCCTTTTTTTCCTCAGCATATACAATGTACCTGTTAAACAATTATCTGTTCATGCATTTAGACAAGCTTGAATTAGCTAGTCTCATATTCTGAATGTATAAGATGGCTCTATAAGGTGCCTAAAAGTCTTCCCATAATCATCTTCCAAAACTTCAGTGCAAAACCTATTTCAAGCATTTAACTCCTATGAGGAGTTATCTTGTTTGCTGTTAACCTAGACAGCTATTTCATATAGTTGTGCTGTAGATGGCAGTATTTTATACAGCTCACCCCTCTACCTTAACGCAGAGTTAAACAGTGCAATAAAGAGAATATACTGCAAGGTTGTTGCAAGAATCTTCAGTTTAAGCATTTGCAGAACTTACTGTCCATACCTGTAAGCAGGTATACAAGATGCATCAATTTGAAAAGCAAAGCCTTGGTCCCTTCTCAGCTGACTAGCTAAGGACCTTCACCTTAACACTAATCAATTATAAACATTTTAAGTTACTGCAGCTGAGATATCCTTCAAAACAGAGATCCACAAACTGTTCCTGTGTGTGGGATCAGACATTTTACTTCAGCTGACCAAAATCAAAACAAGCTTTCTGTAATAATCTAAATCCTCTGGGTTTCCAATTTGCCTGGAATCAGGGCACAGACTTACCAGAAAACATTGGCCTGCACGGCAAATGCGTGAATTTCACACTGAACTCTCCAGC
Source organism: Anseranas semipalmata (assembly GCA_013399115.1). Classification (NCBI taxonomy): domain Eukaryota; kingdom Metazoa; phylum Chordata; class Aves; order Anseriformes; family Anseranatidae; genus Anseranas; species Anseranas semipalmata. Next base: position 947,956 of record VXAA01001874.1, read on the forward strand.
TCTTTTCTTTGAGATGACTCTGGCCTGTCAGCCCCAGGCTTTCCAAGCAGAACCTCCCAGGAGCAGTCACTTTTGCCTGAAAGGAGACCTTGCCCACCTCATGACACGTATGGCACCAGCTTCACCAGAGCAAAGCATCACAGAAGCGAAGCACCATTCAGTCCTGGAAAATGCAAGTGACACGTGTTCAGGCATATATTGCCTTGATGTGATTCACCTGTAATTTCTATTCTTCCAAAGATTTTAACTGGAGCTCTTGGAGAAAAGCAAAATCTGCTATATCCCCCTGGTACAACTCTTACAGGTTCTGCTGAATAGGCTTAGAAGCAGATTTAATTAAAGTGCACCACTGTGCAAATCCCATGCCTCCAACATGGTGGGTTCACATTTATCTCATAAGGGCTAGCAAAACGGATCAATCACTAGCGAGTCAGTAGTTTCAGGAACCACTTCAACAACAGTTTCAGTGCTCCCCCAGCTAAAAGCTTTCTCCTTGTTGTCTGCATCTCAACAGGGTGGTCAAACACTGGAACAGGCTTCCTAGAGAGGTGGTTGATGCCCCGTGCCTGTCCGTGTTTAAGAGGCATTGGGACAATGCCCTCAATAACATACTTTAACTTTTGGTGAGCCCTGAAGTGGTCAGGCAGTTGGACTGGGTGACCTCTGAAGGTCCCTTCCAAGTGAATTATTGTATGTGAAAGAGAAGTACATAAACACTAGCTCAAACAGGTTCTCCCAGGAGACTGATTATGCAAGCTTATCATAATGCTCACATGTCAAAATTCATAACATATCATCATTTCCATTTCCTATGAGAAAGGACAGCCTGCTTCTCATTAGATCAAAATTACTGTCATCTCTACTCAGTAGAACATCTGCAGGGAACTGCAAGTGGAATGAGACATCAGAAATGGTGTTGAAGGACAGGGAAAAGCCAAGACACAATAAAATACCATCTTTGTTAAGTCTGTGATCATGAAGTCCAAGGCTGCAATGGAGAACAGACTGATACAATTGCATTCTGCAAGAGTAGCAGTAGTAGGGCTTCCAGAAATGCTATTTTCCTAGCAAATAAATCTATGTTGATAACAACCTCCCTGGACATAATACACACTGGGAGGAGTGGAGTATTACTGCCTTAGCTTGTAAAGCTTATGTTTGTAGCAATCTGGTCAGGGAGGGAGGGAGGGAGGAGGCACTTGCTGACCAAAGCACCTCCACTGCAGCTTCTCCCACGCTGTTGCAATAGCATGATCTCTGCAATGCAAGTTAAGCAACAAAGATTAAATAGCACAGAATTCAAGCAGAGACATTCAAAATCTCGCACAATACACATGCAGGTTGCAAGCACAAAACTATGAATACCTGTATTGTTCTCCAGAGTGTAATGAAAAGCAGAAGACCAAAGAATGCTACCAGGTGTCTGAGTTGCTAAGCTTGGTAGGACAGCAGCCAAGAAGAAAAACAAATATGCTATCATGTGTTTAAACTCAAGAAGAAAAAGGATGGTGCATGGGCTTGAATATAAAACTGTTACAGACAGTGATGATCTGGAAGAAGATAGCAGGGCAAGGCTGTTGTGCATGATGCCAAACAAAGCAGAAACCTGAGAATAAAGCTCAGATGGAGAAAAGGCATTTAAAAGCGACAGACAAATGTGAATAAAACAGTTAACAACACAGGGTAATAGTCTAAAAGATAACTACAACAAGACAAATGTGGAAATATATGTATTTATTTTAAGAACATGAAATGAATTTCAAAAAAACTGACCCTGTAAGAAGGTGAAGAGTAAGTCTGCTAGAGCTGAAGTAGGCTTTCGTTCAAATATGGATGGCAATAGCAACACCACATCACAAGAAGGGGGCAGATGCTGACTGAAGTCAGAAAGTTCTAACTACTACATCCTCAAGTGAAAATATAAATGTCCCGTTGTCTCTTCTCTCCTCATCCAAGCCTCAGGTCTTTTGGGGATCCTTGACATTGGAGGAAAGGGGGGGCTATGGCAGTGAGGGAATTTAGTGAGGGCTTTCAGACTGCAAGTTAAAACCCTGGTAACATACACACACGCACTCCTTCCTTCCCTCAAGACGTTTTCCAACTTTTCGCTAACATTACACTTGTTTAGAAACTACTTCTCTCTACTCTGGAATTTCTGCCGTCCGGACTGTTCTGTACCAGAGTACATAAAGCAGGCTGCAGAAGTTAGCCTGCATCAAGTTACACGTGATGAAAACACCAGCTGCTCCCCGACACAGAACCAACAAACAATAACAAAAAAACCAACACACCACAACAACGAGAACACCCCTCTCTTCCTTCCCTCCCCGAGGCCACAGATAAAAGGTCAAAGTCCAGCATCACCTCTATGAAGACGCTGAACTACATTCAGAAGATTGTTTTACGAGCGAAGAGCTTACTTCTACAACGCTTCCCCCCACATCTTTCAGAATTATGAATCACAGCAGATGCTGCTCATCCTTCAGTACAACCAAAACTTCTCAAGTCTGAATTTAAGACAGAAATATCCTCTAAGGAAACAGTTTACATCTTATTCACTTACGAGAAACTAACAGTTAAAAAAAAGAACTCTTGAAATGAAATGACTGTTAACACCCGAAGCGTTAGCAAGCATTTCTTTTAAAACCCATCCACAACGAATAATAGCCCAGACTCGTGTGCCACGTCTCAGATGTTTTAGCTATCACTTCTGGCTGCTGCACATCAAGAGTAACGGCAAGTCTCTCACTTTAGCTTCCCCTTCCTCTACCATGAGCATCAGTACCAATGTGTTTGTACATATCCTTTCCACAAAAGGTCAACTGCCAGACAATACTCCATATGCAGATTTAAAAACAAACAAATAACGACAAAAAAAAACACAATCGAAGACTCATCATGTTGAATTTGTAGTTGTCATGAACAATAGACAAACAAGCTACTCTTTACACTATTTACTTAAGATGCAACAAGCCTTAGCTTCCTGAAGTTTAAAATTAAAAACAAAACCGAAAGACCCCATGTTTCCAGAGCCCTAAGCCTCCCATTCCTGCTCAGCAATACCGAGTACTCGTGGTGCTGCAGACACGTTACTGGTCTCTTTCCAACAGCAGACTAAGCCATGCAACAGTTTAATTTCTCTGCTGGATCTTCAGTAACTTGATGAACAAATTATTGCTGCAAGTTTTGCTGAAGAAGAGCAGATGTTTTAGAAAGATATTTTCATCTATTCACAGCATGAGAATCACCAAGATGATATGAATTTCAGAGGCATAAAGAATTCTTTTACATGTACTAAGAGGACAGAGACTCCACAATTTCTAATACAGAATAATTAAGGAAAAGAGTTCAGAAATAAAGAAATCCATGTAAAGAAACGAAGAAGAAATCACAATGAAAGAAGATAAGTAGAGAAACACCTGCAATATATTTTTCTGAGCCTTCTACTGGCAAATATTTCATCTAAATAGGATATAAAGATAAGTATTAATTTGATTCTTCACTTTTTAACTGAAAGCCTACAGATGATACTTGGAAGCATTCACAGAATAGAGCAACTTGATCAGTAAAGCTGAATGGTGACTTTTGCCTTATTCTATTAAGGCACCAATTCCTTCTGTGCTGTTTATATGACAGTTACCAAAAAAGAGGTTATTTCAGTATATTTACAGTACAAGATAACACAAGTCCTGTTCATAAGTGAATGGTATTTATGAAAACAATCTGTCAATCGGAAGGAAAAGTAACTTAAGATGAAAAAAAGCAGTCAGTTTTCTTCTTATTTTAATTGTACATTACTTCATTAAAATGAATTAAATATCATTTGATAATAAAATCAGTCAAAACTATGTATAAAAAATGTGTTCTGGTCACTTTTTAATACAAATAGCTATTTATACTCACTATATGCTGTAACATATATTGACTGCTTTATTATGCTTGAAAATAACGACCAACTACTGGAGCTCTAACCTTCCTTTTGATATAAATCAAGCTCTGTTTGGGAAGAAAGTAGAAATCAACAATAAGATATACAAGGACGACTTTTAAAAGTTCACTGAAGACAAATATTGCTTATAAGCCAAAAACAGGAAAAGAGTACTAAAGCTTGTAGTGTAGTGCCTGTAGTGTGCAAACTCGATTTAGAGAATCTTTTTGAAGAGACACTAATCAAAGCAAAGAGTTATCTTCAAAGTCTCCAATTTGCATCATAGGGATTATACAAAGTTGCTTTGCTTACCCATACAGAAGTCTCTTTTTCTAAAGGAGGCTGCAAATAATATGAAGGACTTCAGGTCACGCCAGCCCTTACTATCGTGTTAACCTGAAGGCCTACCTAGCTGTGAGCTCGAAGTTGATGATTGTCATCTAGCAGTTCAAAGAAAGTTATCTGCTTCTAACATGTTCCTAGTACAGCTCTTTTATACACACAGGTATATACACGGACACACGCAGGTTATGTTCTGCAGGTTTAGCAAGTCCTTGCAGTAAAGCAGATGCAACAGGGGCACTGCCTGTATCATACACAGCACGTACCACCGGCTCTATACCACCCGCAAGCATAACACTTGCAAACAAAAAACACACCAAAACCGCACTACAACACAAAATTATCCCCCTGCCCGAAACTAGCAGCCCTCCACAGTGCCCGAGCTATCCAGAGGGAATACAAGGTTATGATCGTGCCCTCTTCTAAAACTATAATCTTCTGAAAATAGCTAAAGCCACGATTAGTCATATGGTGCCCAGAGATGCAAGAAATGAGACAGGAAATTCCCTGCAGCAAGTTAACCATGACCTGTGTAGGAGACCAAGGCAGGAGAAAGACGGTAAGTAATCAAGGCAATCAGAAGAGGCAGTTTAGCTGGAGTTACGGGAGAAAGCAGGCAGGTCGTATATCACAAGAAATAACAATAATCCCCGATGTCCTTCCCTCAGTAAAACTACCACATGGAAGGCCCTCGCCATCCCACTCGGCAGCGCAGAAGAGGAGAAGCAAAAAGGCCACCTCGACTCTGGCAGGGGATGGTCCACCAGGCATACGCGCATCCGCTCTTCGGGAAAGCGATGCGAGAGGTGTTCCTCTGTTAGGGGTGCGCTCCCTACATCCACCTCAAGCACCCTGTGCCAGCTACAGGCACCCACACTAAGCTAACCCTACATGCTGCTTCAGGTAAGAATTTTACAGCATTCCTCAGTCGTCCTCCTGCCCCCGGCCCCGTGTCACAGCTGCTCCAACTGGAAAAGAATACGATCAGAAAAAAAGGTGATACCACAGAGAAGCACAGAGCATTGTAAGCTCTCCCCATAATAAAAGCAAATAGCAGAACAGCACATCTTATCCAGACTGGTGTCTAGAGAGCTGGAAGACACACAAGTCTAAGCACTAGTATTGATCCTGGTATTTCTTCTTGCGGACCTTAGATCTTGGCTCCCTAATACAAGATCTAAATGACTTCTTCTGAGGCACAGACCTCTCCCTTCCCTTCCCAAATGTTTTCTGTATTAGCTCCTGCTGGCGCATGACCAGTTACTCAATCGTACAGCACACACTGGCAATATTGAACACGTTTTCAGAACTGACATAAACCCTGGTATGCTATACTCAGAATAAACACTGGCTGTATACTGCATGCAACAATCCCAGATGGACTGACTGGTCAAAGGCAAATTATCACAGCATTTGCCCCAGGTTTGCAATGCAAAGCCTGTTAACAGAGTAGCTGATGTGCAGTGCTCGACTATGCCAATGTCAGCTGGAAAGAGACCGAGCTGTTGGAAACACCGAACTCACTCCAAGGCCGTGCCTGCTCCTGACCCAAGCCCACAGAACTTTTCCTTTGAGATTTTTCTTCCCAATCACATTGGCTATTATCGAGTCTTCGACAAATCATTTTTGGTTTAAGCTTTGATTTTTTTTTTTTAACTGTGCTTCAGCTACTACACAAACTTTGTTTCATCTAGACTTGGATTAAACCCATGAGTAATAACTCAAAGATTAGTGATAATGTTTGCTAAACAGAGCAATAGCTGTGTCACTTTCTTCAGTTCTTGTCATTTTCATCACATTAATATTTCATCTCAGGACTGCTCCCATATTTTTAGGACTAGTATATTAGAAAAAGATAAGACTTCCCTTAGGTACCATCCTACACACATCATCCTAATGTCTTTGGAAACTTTATTCTTTATTTATACATGGACTATGCCTTAATAAAAATCAGTGTCTTTCAAGTATTTGAAGTACATACACATTTTAAGTTAGTCTCCTAGATCATAGAAAAATTCATTAAATCTTGAGTGTCCAATAATCCCTCAGAGAACAGCAGCTTTTAAGACTTGTAGAAAAACGGGGCAACGCTGGCATAAGTCTTTCACCCCCAAACAGCTCAACTAACAGATTTTGAGAATGTTTTGTGGGAGAAAGATAGATGGCATCCCTACCTCTCCCATTAAAAGGCATTTACAAGCCAATTTATTTTTCACCGTCTTGTGAAAAATTAAGGCAGAGCAACTCTACTTGTTGTACAAGCCAAGAGCTTACTCGAAACAGAAGACGGTTAGTTATCAGACTATTCCCCTATAAGGCAGTACGCAAAGCATGACCCTTCCTTCCCGAGTAGTGCCTGGATGTGTATGCCCACCGCGTAGGACAGACTGTGCTACGCCTGACAGTTTTGCCACAACGATGTCTGTCACATACTGGAACCAGTAACTTCAACAGGCCTCTACTAGATAAAGGTCAGTGCTATCTTTTAGTGTTCTAAATTAGGATCAACCTAGCTTGACGCTTTTGAAATCTTTTTTTTTTTTTTAAAAAAAGATTTTAAAAAGAAAAAAGAA
>VXAA01001874.1:962886-981585 GCA_013399115.1 Anseranas semipalmata
GGGAGGGCGGCCGGGACGTGGCGTACCGGCGGCGGGCGGGGGGCTGGGGGAGGCAAACCATGCTACCATATTTAAAATAAAATGGATACGTACCCTGGGTTTTCATCGCCTGCCAGCTGACACAGCTGGAAGCAGCTGCACATTGCTGAGTAACTTTGGGAAATGCTGAGCATCTTCTTCCCACTTGTGACAGGAGAAAGTACCGTCAGTACATTCAGAAGGCGTTTGGCACCTTCAGCACTGACCAGCTAACTAATGAGGCAGAAAGTTGTCAAAGGATTAATGTTTTCAACCCTGAAAATAAGACTTCCAGCTCAATCTATTTTTCACAGTATTATCTTCTGTACCTCATTATGTAGCAGTGTCACTAGGAGTCCATTATCTGGGGATAATGTTCCACACACAATCTTTTCATTCTGTTCCTTGAATAATCTGAGTTAATTAAAAGGTTGAGTATTCTTTCATCAGTACCTTTTTTTTTCTTCTTTCAAATACTTCTGTAGAAATATATGAATGTGTTCCTGGCTGCAGAAGATTGCTTTTTTTTTCTCCCCCTAAGCAATTAGGTACAAAATGCTGAAGAATATAGAGAGCAATTGTTTTCATTATTAGAAATGATTTGAAGTTTCTTTGTACAAAGCTTTCTATAATTAAACACTACTTGTCCCCAAAGGAGGGCCCTGGAACAAGATAATTGACTCTGACAAGAGTTACCCATGCAGGTTTTCTAACTGTAGAGCTTTAATTCTTGAGGTTGCTTGTGGTCTAGCTAACGGGCTGAGTATGGCTTCGGGAAGCAGTTCTGGTCGCGTGTGCAGTTCGTGACTCATTCACATCTTGCCTTGTGATGGAGAGCTGTTGTTTTAAAGCTACTTTCAGAGTCACCGTAATTGCCCTGTAACAGTCTGAGAGCTCCAGAAGATCAGGGGTTCCTGAAGTCACCCTGCACAGCCATGGGCAGGTCACGCTGCCAGATGTACAAGGAATATGACACCAGGCAGGAATTGGTTCACTTAGCGAGTACGCTAGGTGAATCCGTGCTGTGCTTTTTGCTTCTCCTGGAGGTCACCGGTAAACTCATATTACTCATTCCTAGAGTGCTTTCTTAGCATTACAGTTCCTGTATTTTGATCTGCGATAGAAGCGGGAGGCTGAGGGCACACCAAAGCAGCAAGCAATAGTGCAGAAGCTCGGTCCTCTGCTTGCATGGCTTAAACTGAATCGAATAAATGCTGACATAGGTTTTCGCAGGTTGCACAAACCAGGATTATATGACAGAAATTGTGTTAAGGGACCTCTTACAGAGAGGGCAGAATGACCACAAACTATATTTTCACGCTCGAGGACCTGGAATGCTGACGAATAGTGGGAGCTTGTATCTCATTCAGACGGTCAGGTGGAAGAAATACTTTACTGGCACCACCAATCTATTGACTGGTGAAAGCATTTGCCCACGTTGCAGGTATCTGTGTAACTAACATCTGCTGGGAAGCATGTCCGTGACTAGGTATAAAGTAGTGGACACCCTCCAGCAGCAGGGAAAGAGAGAACTATTTTTCCTGTAGGAAGGCCACAGTTACCAACCCCTCTTAATATGGAGACAGAGGAAAAGGAGGTGGAAACTGCTGTGTCAAATGGGAGACGCTCTGTCCCATCTTTGATACAGGCCTTTGATTAGGGCACGTGTTTTCCTTTAAAGTAGCAGGGACACAGTGAGTTTAAGTGCTGACCTGGTGTTTGAGGTAGTCAGGAAACAGCATGAGCAGGGTTGTTCCCTAAGAGAAGGTGAGCTGGGAGCCCCAGGGATAACATAGCTGGCAGAGCAAGGACAAGACCTCACCAGCTGGGGACCATTTTTACAGCACCCAAACAGGGCAGACCTGGAGATGGTGGTCACGTTCAGCCAAGAGTCCAGGCAATATCACAGTGAAGAGATGGGTCCAAGGTGAAGCCAAGAGTGAAATTCCTAGGCCAGGGTTGTATCAGGTCCAGTGACTGCCAGATGGAGCAATAGCAGTGTGACTGAGCTGAGGTCAAGCAAGGAAGTAAGCTCTCAAGCTGAGATCCATATCAAAGGTCTCTATGACCAAGAACGGGCGTAGCTGTAACTGAACTGCAGAGCAGTACTCCTCTAACACAGCTCATGCAAGGAGTGAAGGCCCAGGGCTGAGCTTAAATAGAGCTGCTGGGCCCATGGGTGTGGGTAAGGCCTTAGGTGAGGCAGCTCAGGGCTGTTAAGGCTTATTAGTGCAATCAGGGCCCACAAAGAAGTCATCAAGTCCATTTCTTCTCTGCAGAATAAAACTTGCAATAATAGATTGAAGCCAGCCCTTCACTTCAGTTACCTACAGCTGCTCTTTCCTGGCAGAAGGAACCATGAAATGGTGAACTGGAGGGATGAACTGTAAACTGCAGATGATGCTGAGGTGCAGGCACAAACAGCCTCCACCTGGAGTGTGGGAGCTTAGGACAGCGTTGCTATCTCACAGTTCCTTCCTAGGTTTGTGTGTTCTCTGCTGTGTGTTCAGAAAACAAGATAAAGCACTTTACAACATAAGCAGAACAACAAAAAGGCAGAGTGTTTTGTTTTGTGGCTTTGTGGGCTACGATTACGGCCTGTAGATGCTGTAGGAATACAAACAAGTTCTGTAAAGAAAAGAAGATAAGAAAATTTGCGTTATTCTCAGATAACGTACTTGCAGAGTCACTAGAGGATAATTCATTGTAATCCTACTAAGTGTTATCTTATTATCGAGTGGTAACACATACCACATGAGGCTTCACTGGTAAAGTAAAACAGAGAAAAACTGAAAGCAACAGCAGAGCCTGAAGTAAAGTGAGATTTGTGCATTCCCAACAAGGGACCTTTCTGCACCCTGGCTTTATTTTTTTCAGTTTCTCCAAAGTGTACGGTATAACTTCTTGCTGCATCTGTAAGTGCAGACAGCTCTGAAAATTAAAGGAAAATAAGAAATTAGCCTACATGGAAATAAACTAGAAATATTGTATTATGAATCATTAATATGAAAGATATCAACAGTTTTTATGTTTTCAGGGAAGCTGTTTCTTCCTTGGTCTTCCTAGAAATTTCAGCTTCCCACATCTCTCAGAGAACTGAGACTTTTTTTTTCTCAGCCTGAAAAGATTTTTACAATAAAAATTAAAATTGTGCTCTTGGTTATAATGAAAAAAGCTTGGTTATAATTAAAAAGCAGCTGGGATTGGACAGGGGGAGAATAGCAAAAGACTTCTAGCTTAATGTTCACCGAAAATGTTTTTAACCTCCCGATTATGAACACGACTTTCAGAGAGTCTCCGTTGCCCTCTACGGGAGAGTCTTAGCATTGCTCATAGAGTTAGCAGCTCTACAGCCGCTGAGCACTTCTTGCTTCACTGCATTTCCCTGTACTGTTTTGGAGAAGTTATCTGCATTGTGACGTTATTAAAATTTGAAATAAAATTTTAAAAGAGTTATTTTTTGGTTCCAAGAAGATTGTTCATGATAGAAGACAATGTTAATAGTACCATATTTATCACAGTGTTTGGTGATGTATGGTTATTTTAGAATAAGTGTTTTGAAACTTTAAAACTGCTTACATAACTAATATGTTTTTGTTTGTTTGTTTGTTTGTTTGTTTGTTTTTCTGATGAGAAACCAGCATGGTCGTACTACTTGTAATTAGAAACAAGATGGCATTTCAACTTTGATTCTAAAACCTGTGTTGCGGGTATCTGATGTATTTCTAACTTACATTACAGCAGTTCTCATTGTCTTCAGTAGGCTCACAGTTATGACTGCTGTCCTTATGAACTTATTTTTCCACCATTAGATCACATTTTTAATTTTATAATCTGCTGGAACTACTCATTCTGTCACAGACATCAGCACTCCAGAATGCCATTACATATGTTTCTCCTTTTTTATCTAAGTTTGTCTCTATGAAATATGTCAGTCTTGCTCTTCTGCATTATATTTAGTTATTCAGGACTTAGTTATTTATAGTTGATTTTTTTTTTTAATTCAACTCAGGCATTTTGTCAAGTACCAGTATATTTTTATTCTTTTGCATCCCCAGTGTTCAAATATTATTAACCCTGATCAGGTTTGTCATTTTTTGCAGTTTTCAGTATGCTGTTGTCTGACAAGTCCTCTTTAAATATCTGCTGTATCAGCTCCTCTGCTGTCTTGGAAAAGCTCCTTCTCTCCACGTGTCTCTGTGGCTTCCATTTTCTTGCTGAGTGCAGTTATCTTTTTTAGCCCCCAGCTTCCATGTAGAGAACCTCACATTTCTCATGCACAATGAACTGAGGCTGATAAGATTATATTTAGCTGCATAAGTAAGATTTTAATCCAGTAATCCTACTGAGAAGAAGTTCTTGGCAGCAAGGAGACCTAAAGCATCTGTTTCACCTGCCATTTAGTTTGTGTACCTTTGTAGTCAGTTTCCTCGGAACCCTTTGTATTAGTATCTGATACTGTGAAAAAAATGGTTGAAGGTACAAAAAGGATGTAAGATGTAAAGGGACGTTTCACACAAAGTCAGCTCTTTCCTGGGTTTGAAATAATCCTTTCCAGTCATGAACTTCTTAACTCTTCATTATAAAGCTCTCTGCAAATACTAGGTGCATCAAACTTAGGTGGCACTACCAGGCTAGCTCTTCTCCAGGTTTGAAACTTTTTGTTTGTTTGTTTTGGGAGCTCCATATTGACCAGGTTCTTGAAGGGGAGGAGGGGAACAAAGAGGGAGAAGGTGAAAGGCACCAATGCACTTATTAGCATACAGCTATATCTGGTTGACAGCAATACTGACCAGAACCTGCGCAGGCCAAGGGTACACAGTCATTAATGAATCCAGATCTGAACTTCGCAGTTGAAGAGTATAGGGCTGGTTCTGCACCATCACATGTCATTGACGGTTGTTCTTAGGTGGAACCGTAGATAATTCTTCCTCTGCCTAAGAATACCTACATGATTAATATCACCCCCCCTCCTTCCCAGCCCTCCCACCCCCCATCTAAAATAATCTGAAAGAGTTTTGCAGTTAGAAATCTAAAAGATCCTTGCTGGAGAAGTAACCAAATTTCTTAAAATATGAGATACTCGGGACAAAAGGGAGTGCTTGTAAGTTGGAGTGAGACTAGGCCCTCCCTTCTCTTAGACCTGTTAGCAATTGCTGGATAAGCAATCCCATTCAGCTAGACCATGACAGCTACAAGTATAGTCCCCTTGTGACTGGGCGCTGAGACTGATAACTTAGGTGAAGCAGCAACTGCAATTGATCCTTCGCAGATTGCAAATTAATTTTTCTATCTTGCTACAAGCCTCCCTCCTGACCTTTGATTACTGGCTCAATGCATACACATAATGTATGTACTTTTTATGTCTTTATCTTGGATATCCTTAATGCATAATCCTCAAAGAGTGTTCTATTTCCAGGCCTCTCCCTAACCTTAGGCTGGGCTAGCCATGTCTCAGCTCCTTCATTTTCTTGGTAGATAGCTAAGTTCACTTACCTTGTAAATGCTTGGTCTCTACCACATCATTACTGAAAACAAAACTTATCTATTCCCTGTTCAGAGTGGTTATCTGGTCAGTGCTCAGGGGATTTTCTCAAAAGTCTACTGTCACATTTGGTTTTTCTTTTGCAGAGAAGCATACATTAATTCAGAGCAAAACACAGGAATCTCTCGCAGTCTTGTTAAGATTGTTGTTTAGCAGTAGGGCAATTGAATCAAGACTCCATCCACCTCTGCAAATGTGTCTTGTGATTATGTGGTCTCCAGCCTGTCAGAAACCTTTTCTAATCAGGGAAAGGCAATTCAAGCAATTTTTTCTCTATTTTAGTTCTTGTACCATACAGCTCTTGTATTAGCTGACACTTTATTTCTGTCGTAAGAAAGCCTGATACATAGAAAACTATGTAAAAGAAAATCATCCAATGTATTTCTAGGTCCTTTCCACGTAATGCAAGACTATTTTTCATTGTTCACCATGTTTTTTGTTACCTTCTTAATATATTAAAGGCCAGTGTCTTGCATCTGGACGTTGACAGGCTGATGCTGATAAGCTGAGAGTTATGCCCTCTATTTTGGCATATGTTTAATAGCTATAAACAAATGAAATATGACATGTATAGCTCATCATTGCCCCAGCTACAGGAAACATCTTGTCATTCCTCTCTGCTGCAACCTTGTGGTCTACAAATTTAGTTGGAAGTTGCCTAGGTGGTTCTGTATTTCTATCTCATGGAATATCTGAACTGTCATTTCCTCTTAGGTGTTATCCCTGTGAGTACAGTTGTCATGAAACTTGCCCAAGAACCACAGTCCAGAAGACTTGATCTGTTTATTTATTTGCAGAAGAAAATAGCTACAGAGCAACTACTGATAATTCAAGTGCCCCCAGGCATCCCAATATTGTGTGTCTTATTTCACCTGAAGGGATTTTGTGAGTGAGATGATAAATTGGCTTTGCTATCAACAACGGTGTGTGCATAGTTAAAATAGCATTGCTGAATCTAATGTATTACATCATCAAGGATGAGGGAAATTCTAGCGGGTTGCAAAATAGAAATCACAGTGCTGTTTTTGAAAGGATGGAAAGGGGGGAAGAAGACAGCCAAAAGAATTACACTTACTGCACTTGCTGTTTCTAGAAATAGACAAGAATGAATTACCTATTTGTAAGCACTAGAAGACAACAGGGTAATGAACAACAGCTGACATTAATAAATCAGAGCAAATCATGTCAAATTAATTTCGTCTATGTGAGGAACTTTCTGAATAGGGGGACAATGTGATGCATCTTAAATTTAGTAACACCTTAGTAAGTATGAAAATACAGTCTGAATAAAGCTTCCATAAGGGAGGGCTATAAGGCTACCTTTACACCTTTGGTTTAAAAAGCAGAAAAATTATCAGTGGTTCCTGTGGGCTCAAGAAAAGGGTTAAAGGAGACATGACAGTATCATTAATTCCATGTTCTCTGTTGAAATGAATATGTAAGTTCTCTGGTAGTGATAGTTATGCTGGCTTTAATTTTCCTCTATCATTAAATTTAAAGTATGGAAAGTAACAACCCAAACTGAAATGAAATTAATCTTCCACAGCTAGCACATAGGGCAGGTGTTGCTGTGAAAAACAAACTTTTGAACAAATTAGAGTCTAGGAGTAGACGATGAATTGAAATTATTATTTAGCTTGAATAGAGAGTCTTTCTGAAAAGTGTAATTCAGTGGGAATTGTAATTAAATCATCTAACTAGCAGAGTAAAAACAACAAGAACAACAATGAAAAAAAAAAAAAAAAACTTTGGAAATTTCCAATAGTATACAAAAATCTAGTGAAGCTTGTAAACATTCTTGCTGCTAAAGTGGTCCAGGAAGCTTATTGACAGGGAAAAAAAGTACCTCCTAAAAGGTAGTCCTAATATTTCCTGGGTGAAGATAAATAGGTAGTATCTGGAAACCAGGCATTCAGGAATGTGATGGTGTTTTACGCCTCATTTAGAGTTCCCAACTGACCTTTCCTAGCTGAGTTGTATTGTCGTTATAGTAGTAGGTCTGATGGTCAATATTTATACTACATTAATCAGCGGGATCAGTCTCAATATCTTTTGGTAACAGGCTTGTCTGTATGGATAGTTCTTCTTTTGAGAAAAGAAGGAAGCTAGAATCTAGTCATTTTTTTTCTGCTGTATTTGAATCTGTTTGATATTAAAGATGTTACTCTACTCAGAAGAGATTCTTAGTGACTTCTAGGACCGATTGGTTTCAGAATTGTGTCCAGCAATTACGTTTCAAGTGACTGTTTCAAGTGTCAAAGTTCTGCTGGTTAGTAAATGTTTTTGAGCATTTAAAGAAGAAATCATTGCATACTTGTGGTCCATTCCTCGTTCTGTCCGTGTAAGACTCTCTAGTCCCTAGTGACATTTATAACAACCATGTTTTGGTCATGTTTAGTTGAAACATCTTCTGTTTGGCAATGGATAGCACTAGCTTAGGGTTCTAGGGGAACTGAATGGCGTTAATCATCTAATTCATTGGAGGTTTTTACTTTTCAGTTTTCTTCTATATCATGTGGTACAATGATCTCATGAATGCTTAATATAAAACTAGAAAGAGAATTACATGACCCTGATGCAAACAAATGAAAAATTTTAAGTCTTTGTAACAGTTTAGAATATTTAATAATTTCTTCACCACAAAATCCAATGAGAAACAGAAAGACACATGGGAATCCATCAATCTTAATTTAGCTCTGTGAAACTAAGATGGAAGAAGGCTGAAATCTGCTTAAATGTTTTGTCGAGTTAAGGTCTTTTGCTAATATAACATAAACCAATTTCTAATAATAAAAGTTTTCCAAGAGAGGAATGGATGGAAAGAATGCAGAGGAAGACTGGGAATATCTGCCAGGCAGGTTGAGCTATGAAGTCCCACACAATGTAGGCATACTATTCCTAGTTTTGAGCAAACTCAACTATGTTCAATAAAAATGTTAAAAATATTCATTAATCATTTCTCACTTGTGTAAAGAAAACGTCATGAAGCCCAACCTGTGCAGTGTTTATTTGCACACTTTCAATTGTCTTCAACAGCCATGAAAACATATGTTAAAAAAAAAAAACAACTGCTCTGCGGTTGGATACTTTATTACATGTTCTCCAGTGTGTGTTTCTAGCCTGATTCCACTCTGTGACACTTCTATACCGTGGAAATGAAACCGCCCCTTCCAATTGCATTGCAAGGGGGTCCGGATTCAAGCTTGCTGCATTCAGGAAGCTGAAAACAGAATTTCATGGTTTGATTTTTTCATGAACGTTTTAACTTAGCAAATAGCTCCGTGGAATAATGAGTCTCATCACTAAAAATTGCTGAATCTGAGCGTAGATGATTACTTCCAGGAAACTGCAGTGGTCCTAAACACGATCCTGCCTTCACAGGTAAGGATTCTAAGTCAGTGGAATGATCATTGCAGTATAACTATGGGCAGGATCAGGAACGACCACTCTTCCCCCGGCACTTCCCATGCTCCTGGGAAGAACACTGCTGGTTAGGAGCATGCGCTCTGCCCTGGCAGCTCTGCAATGCTTCAGCCAAATGACGCAGCTGTGAAGTACGGAATGAGAAGCAACAGCAGAGGGAGGCATACAAATAGTCGCAGGACAAAATATGTGGAAATGAGCCCTGAAAGCAAATGAGAGGAAAAGAGCAAGCTGGCATGGCAGAGGGACAGAGAAGGGCAGGGCTGCACAAGTGGAAGGGGGGAGAGGTACCACTCTTGTGAGTCTCAGCAAAACCGGTCTGTTGCTGGATTTACTAAAGGTGGGGGGCAGCACTTCTGAACTTCCAGGAACTGCAGGGAGGAGGTGGGGGGGTTGAGTATGGGGACTTTTCTCTGGGTCCTGTTGCAGGCAAAACACTCCACCCAGGGGTTTTTACTTAGTTTATTGCTGGTTTTGCTGCAGGTTGCACTCAGACGTCCCAGGCGGGAGGTGGGGGTCAAAGCATGGTGGCAGCTCTCTGCCGCTCTGCCCTCCTCGGTAGCTGCCCTCAGGCCTCCCTCCTGCCACGTGTCCCCAGCAACATCATCCACGACATCCCCACTGCCTCGGACATCTCCCCTCTGTGGGAGCCCCGGCGCTCTGTGAGGGTGGTGAGTGCCTGCAGAAATGCCCTGCCTTCCAAAGTGGTCTTACCCTAAAACCACAGAGGCATGAAGCTTTTATCCTTCTGTTGTTTTACTTGCTCAGACCTCAGGTGAAGGGGAATCTCAGAAATCGATTTGCCACTAGCACTAAAAGCGTGTGCTTTTTTCTCTAAGTTGGCACCTCAACGCCACCATGTCTAGATTTAAACAGAACATCGTGAAACTCATTTCATCAAAGTCAAGATTGTCCCAGCTTGCTAAGGAATTTTTAAGATTTCACTGAAAACATGTCTACATCAATGAGGAGGTTCTTTAGCTCTGGGCCCTCCCTTTGTATATTGAATTATGGGGCAAAATGTGTCTCTGGTAAAGTTCCATTTCAGCATCGGTTTCAGTGCTTTTGAGCCTTTAGTTTTAGAGAGCCATAGGGATACACCTCAGTAGTCCCCTTTCTATTTAAGTCCAGAACATAATATGGCTTACCTAGATCCATGGGTCAGGGTCTGATCGATAACAAAAGGGTGTTGTCAAAACTCTCCATCCCAAAGTGCTAAAACAGTAGCCCTGTCAAACTCAGTGGGGCCAGGATTTTGCCCTTATCTGGATGCCATGGGATTTCTCCTTTTTTACTGTTTTTACCCTTTCTAGTTTTCTCATGTAAAAAGGAAGCAATTAGGATACTAGTTTTTGGGAAGAATGTCATGGCAGCTTTCACTGTGTGGATTCATCATGGCTTCTGTTGTGCTGGAGGAAGGAGGACAGCAGACAGCCCTTCTGCGTTGGACTCCCTGGCTGCTAAGCATAGCTGCAACTTTCACGGACAGAAAGAACCTCAAAACACTCGTGAGCCCTCAGACTACCTCATTTGATGATTACTTTCTCGTTCTAATACATCCGCACGCTGTTGTTATATTAAAACTAGTGTTTGCATCTTTTTCCAATTTCATTTTTCATTGAATATTTTCCAAAGCATGTACAGTCTCTGTTCATAGGTGATAGGCCTGACCTTGAACTCCAAATCTACATAATGCAGTGTTAAGGTATAGCATAAGCCTTGCCTGAAGTGTTACAATTTGGATTCATCTCTACTGTGCATAACAAAAACAGTTTTGAAATGCATGCTTCGTATGTCCTAAAACATGGCCTGGTGAGCTTTCAAAGTAACATGCAGTGTATACCACTGTAGAGTGCATTTGCATGTTAAAAGCAAAATACAAAGATAAAAATCTCACAATATCTATATGAGGTAAATAAAGTATCTTTTTTTTTTTTTTTTTAATTGATGGAAATATTGAAGTAAGAAGTCAAAGAATTTGACCAGAGTTCCAGAGGATAAGCATGGCAGTATTTATGACTCTATTTCTCAAACACGGGAGAACTTTGCCCTGAGAAGAGCAGCATGTCCATGAGTCATACATTGGGGTATCTTCTGCAGGACCTTCCTTCTTCAGCAAAAGATTGAGGTGAGCTACTCTTCCCAGGGAGCTTAAAATCTTCATTACAATTGATCTTATTACATTTCCACTGTAGCTCACTGCTGCTTGTGTAACTGAAGAATCCTCTTGCTGGTGTCAGGTCCAAATATAATGAATAGACTGTAGAATCAGCGCATAAAGCTTGCAGATGGCTCCTATAAACACTCTCACTTATCTTCTGTTCCTGACTATGCATAAATCACTAGCTCCATCTGCCTGCTGTTTCTTTCAGTGTCTTGGGCATTATAACTCATTAGGAGGTAGCAGGGAAACTCATCTCAAACTGCAAGGATTTTTGCCAAAAAGCACAAGACGCTGAACTCAACCCTCAGGAAAACACATGCATCAGCATTTTGTTGATGATTCCATTGCAGAAAGAAATGCCTGTTTTATTTTGAACTCCTGTCAAGGTAGAGAACAGGCTATTGGAAAGCCTGGGGTATCAGGCAAGAAATCCTCATTCCCCATTTTTCTGTGCTTTACAGTGAGAGGGAGTGATGGCAAGCACGTATCCTGACAGATTTCACCGTCATTCTGCTTGGCCTGGAGACACTAACAGCCCCCCCCGTGCTTGCCTGCTTACTATAAATAACATGCTGTCAGTAAAAAAGAAAGAATTTGCAGCTTCTTAGTCTGTTGCTGGCAACAGGAAGCTATTTTCATGCTGTTTGTCAAGTATTTGGGGCTCTGGCTTGGATTTCTGTAACATGCCTGTAACAAACAGATCGGTTGTACTACATGTTGGGGGGGCTGCAAGACACCAGGTGAAGGAAGCACTTAAATAGGCTCAGCTGCAGAGAGGGAGCAACACGGGGTGATGCAGTCTGAGAGATAAAAGACTATAGGAAAAATGAGGGTTAACCAGAAACTCTTAGGGCTTGGGAGGAAAAGAGCTTGTGGGTGAGGGGAAGGCATATGTAGGTGGAGCATGACCAAGCAGAGCGACTGTGGGTGACAGTGACCCCAACATACTGAATTGGTAAGCATGCCCTCAGATGAGAATTCTCCTTTCTACTTATGGGTGTTTTTTTCTTATTAAAAAGTTTAACAATTTTTTTACTGATGAACATTTTGAACTGATGAAAGTTTTTACTGATGAACACTTTGAACATGATTTGGAAACTGAATGAACATTTCCAGTGTCTGAATGTTACTACTAGCATATGTAGCTTATTAAAACATCCCTGTTTTGACCCCAGAAGACACCCATTTCTTACTTGCTGTTGCTCACTGCTAGTCTATCCCAGAGCAGGCACATCCTCTTTGCTGTGTCAGGCATGAGTCCCGATCTGAAGGAGTAATCGCACTGCGTGAAGGTGGTGTCCTGCCACCTGCGTGCTGATGGTCTTCTACCCCAAGTGTCTGGGGATGCATGGCCCTGCTCACATAAACGTGGCATTCCAGGTGCCTCGGGGATTGAAGGGATGAGGTAAGAGGAATTTGGTTATCTGGCCTTTGGTTTGCCTCACTGCCACACCGGCCTTGTCTCCTTTGTCCGATGGAGTAGCTCGTGGTGGGGATGTTCTCTCTGTAAAGGACAAGATCTAGTTGCTCTGGCATTTTACAGTAGCTTGCTGAGATCAGTCACTGTTATTTATTATGAATCTGCTGTTTTTTTCTAACTCCTAGTCCTTCAGAGACCTGCATTCTTCTTACCATAGGGCTTTCCTCACCTAAGAAGCAGCTAAAGAAGTGGTTTCTTGTAAGCAGTTTGTTAGCCTTTCGTGTGAGGCTGCATCCCCACTCAGCAGGTGGACGGGCTTAACCCAGGCTAAGAGGTGAAGAACGGTGCACACGCTGTTTGCTAGCCCAGCACGGGTTTCTTCGCGACTTGTTCCTTGCCTCTCATCTTGCCTTAAACTTCCTGTCTCCTATTTATCCTTTGGACA
The DNA here is from genome assembly GCA_013399115.1 of Anseranas semipalmata. Lineage (NCBI taxonomy): Eukaryota > Metazoa > Chordata > Aves > Anseriformes > Anseranatidae > Anseranas > Anseranas semipalmata. The sequence continues at coordinate 975,902 of VXAA01001874.1, forward strand.
AAGCGACCATCTCACAGCTCTCTGTGCTGCTGTCTGAAGTCGCAAGGCTCCAGGCGTAAAGGCGGAAAACCCTGCTCAGCCCCTGCCGGCTCGGGGTGCGCGCCTGCTGCGCAGCCCACCTGGGCCAGCAAGCGGGTAAGCTCCCGGTACGGCAGTCCTGCAGGTCGGCTGGCTCGGCACCCGGAGGAAGGCGGGCAGATCCTCACAACTCAGGCCATTATGTAGGTATCCTTAAGTTTTTCTGTGTTGACTTTTCTCAAACTGGTTGTCCAAACTAACAACTGATGGAATAACGTGGATGTCTGTGTAGGAGTGTTACATTAGATAAATCAGTTTAAATCATGATTTAGCTGAATCAGTAGGGGTGTGTCTGCAGGCAAGATTCTAGTGTGAATTTTCTATCCTCACTCAAACATCATAAAAATTAGATGTTCTAATTCTTCCAAGTTTTTTCTATACATAAATATTTCTACCTCTTTCATGCATCCCCCAGAATACAGTAGCATCTCATAACTAGATGCATGCAATTTAAATTATTTACCACATTGATGCTTTCTGACACTCCCTGAAGAAAATCTATGATGTTCTTGTTTAGCCTACCTTATGCACACTGAAGGACTGATTTTGGTGCAAACAAACATTTTTCTAGCACTTTTTTTTCATCCCTGTGTGTGGCTTTAGATCCAAAGACCCCACTTCGATTAGAACCTAAAGCATCACAAGATTCCAGCATTATAATCCTTTCTGGTTGTATGATGCAAGGAAGGTACAATCTACAGCCGTGGAACAACCTGATAACAAGAAAAACGTCCTGCCTAATGCCCAACACATTTCAGTCAGGCTGATGGCTGCAGCTGTGCATGAGGTGTATTGCACAACTGCTGCTCCAGGCTATAGCTTTGTAATAAAATCTCCCAGAACCCTCATTCTCTGTCAGCTCATACTTGACTTCCTTTATTAAGAAAATACCCTGGGAACTCGATGATCTGGCAGAGTGATATTACTCAGCATTTGGATATGCTGTAGAGCTCATCTTGTCCTTCACTTTTCCCTGCCTGTCCAGGAAGGAAAAAGCTGCAGGAAGGGTGATTTTCACCTGTTCATAGAAAGGATTTGTGGTTGTTAGACGTGGGTCCTTTTACATGATTTGGTATTCTTATTCTAGGTATAAGATGCACAGAATCCGGAGCAAAGCCTACTTTTTGTTTATGTACTTGAAGAGGTAAATAATATACAAGATCAAAGATACTTTCACTACTTTCCTATTTTTTTATGTGTTCCTGTTTGTTTTACTGTTTCATAATGCAGACAGCTACTTATTAGGCCATAAATCATTCCGCTTCTTTTGACGGTGTTGCCGCATACACCCAAAGCAGAATAATAGTGTTCAAAATGTAGGTCACTTTGCTTTTGGTTTCCTTGTTTTACACACAGTAGAATGAATAAGATGTTTTGATTTTGTTTTTTTTAAAACCTGTGACTTACAGAGTTCAGGAAGAGTTGGACTTTTATAGAGTAAGTTGATTATAAATAGTGTTTGAAAATTGGGAGTCTAAATAGATATATGTCAGACTTTGGGGTTATATTTATATATTATTTCACTAAGTAGTGAAACTGAGGGAGAAAGGGGGAAAAAGCTTCTTTGTATGCCTGGTGTCAGCTCTGGGTTTGTTACGGTACATCGTAGCATGAAGGCTAGGTTTAGCTGAAGAAGAAGAAACCAACAGGGTTTACATGGAAAAAAAGGCAGACAGAGCCATAATAAATGACTGTGATACGGCAAAGCTTGGAGAGACTCCAGGAGGCACGTACGTGTGCGTGCACATGAGAATCGCCACCCTGTGCCTAATGCAGGGTGTGAACACCGCGCACTAAGCCAGGCAAATACACCCGCCTTCTGCTTTCTATAATACGCTTGTGAAATTTCATGTGCTAAGATAGAAGTGGGATTGCCATAATGTGCTCTTCCTTCACATCATCTGAACTACGTTGAAACAGATACCAGGCTGGCAGGACTGACAGAGAGAAACCGACACCGTGCTTTGAACATGTAAAGGGCATATGCTCCACGCCGGGTTGGGGTCTGGAAGAAAGCTGGCTGTGAAAAGGAAGTGCCTCTCCCCTGCCCCAGTCAGCGCCAAAAGCCTGCTTTTCAGAAACACGCTACATCAAGTCACCTTTTACCTCGAGAAGTAATAACAACACGACGAAGTAAGCTTTTTTCCCCCCAGCATGACGCTTCTCATCACTGTGAATGAGGTGAGGCCGTGTTTGCCTCGCTGTGAAAGAGCAGCGGGAGTTAAAGAAGGCAGGGAACATCCGAGACACCAGCGTGTGTGCGCACACAAAATGACATAGCCAATTTGTTGTGCACACAGGATAATCAAACCATCAGCTTGCTTAAAACAATGAAAAAGAGCACCGAAGCAAAAATGAGAGGAGAGCACATAAGGTGTGGGAAGATGAAGTTACAGCTACAGAAACCAGAGCAGATTTTCTTCTCTCCAGCAGATGGTAGGATTTTCTCAGCTACTCGCAGGCAATAGCAAGAAGAATCACGCAAATCCTAATCTCTGAAGAAGCAATCTCCAGCCTTTTTTGACTTGCAGTTTCCTAAAAATTCTGGTGGAGTAAGGATACCAAAATTAACTGTTGGAAGAAGTTTGCATGCTACCTGGCATGACTGCTAGCAGTAGTCCGTGTAACTGGGGTTTAAACTGTGTTATAGCTTTTCAGTTATACGTGTGAAAGCCCATAGACAACATTTTCCCACACAGCTTTGCCATAAAATTTAGGGAGATCAGATAAGAAAATTTGCCCAGTAGAAGGTTTTTCTTCTTTTGAGGCTGAACTTTTCTGAAACCCTGCAATGAAAGGCAAATCTTCTGTCTGTGTTCTCTTAATACGAGTAGAAATTTAAATAGATGTCAATTCAAGAACGTTTTTCCACTTTTCAAGAAAGTAGTAGACGGGGATTGAACAAGGCAGTGTGGTTTCTGCATGAGTACGTGCATTCTTTTCAAAATCAAGGTCAGTGGAACAGAGAGAAAGTCACTTAAAAATTGGCTTTTGTATTTTTCTTGTTCTGCTACTGAGCCAGATAAGATGAGGGTAAGGAAGTGCTAATTCATCTCTACAGATGTGGAGGTTTTATTCATGCTCTTTGGATGAGTCTTACTCTCTGCCTTTTGTGCAGGTTTAGAATTTGCGAATTAGCAGAATTCAGGGTTTGCCATAATACTGCCCTGTATTAGCAACTCCTGAATAGACAGATATTCAACCATCTGCCATGTGCGACGTTTAAGAGGTGGCCAAGTCACCCTGTTGGCTCTAGGCAGGTGAGAGGCCCTGCATAATTTTCTGCTGCTTTTACTGTGATTATTTGCATCTATCTGCAATCCCTGGAGCACCATGGGTGTCCCCAGAGCTTCTAAATCTATTTTCCATCTGTTGCCTCCTCACCTACAGCAGCACTAATATGCCCCAGAAGATTTTGCTGCTTTCATTGACAGCAAGAGCAACATTTGGAGCCTTCTGGCGTGTGCCGGTGCTGCCGGGAGCTGGCAGGCAGCAGGAATTAACAGCTTCAGAGCCCTGCAGATAGGGTTCAATGCAGAGTTAGACTATGTTCAAAGCCATATACTTGTGCTGGGAAATAAGCTCATGTACAACCCAAAGGGCGCTGCTGAGACCTGACACCTTGCTGTGGTTGCCCCCACCTGTACTGAGTCTGGCTGGGATGGAGTTAACTTTTCCTGCAGCAGCCCTTGTAGCTAGAACAGCGCTGGTATCACACCAGTGTTTTGGCTACTGCCGAGCAGTGCTGGCACAGCACCAGGACTCTCTCCAGACCCCCAAAGCCAGTAGGTTGGGGTGGGCAAGAAGTGGGGAGGGGACATGGCCACGGCAGCTGACCTAAACCGACCAAAGGGATATTCCATACCATATGATGTCACACTCAGCAATAAAAGCTGGGAAAGGGGAAGGGGAAGAGGGTGCTCTCGTTATGAAGACATCTGTCCTCCCAAATAACCACTACACATATTGAGGGCTTGCTTCCCAGGATGTGACTGAACATGACTCATTGGTGGGAAGTAGAGAATATTTATTTTTTCTTCCCTCTGTGCTTATGCGCAACCTTTGCTTGTTTGTTTTTTTTTTCTTTTCTTTCCTCTTTCTTTTACGTTTAATTAAATTATCCTTATCTCAACCCATGAGACTTTTTTCTTTCCATCATACTTTCTTATCCCCCTTTCCCTTTGAGGAGGGTGATTGAGAGAGTGGTTGTGGTGGAGCTCAGCTGCCCAGCGGGGTAAAACCACCACACCACCACATGTAGCTAGGCTGAGGGCAGAGCCATGGCTCCACTTGGATCTCCTTGCTGGTCAGAGCAGCTGACCCAGCAAATAAAAACCAATTTACTGCTCTGCACCAGAGAATAAGGAGGAGGAGGTGGAAGGGTGAAAGGGGATTTGCTGTGTCTTCTGGGCATAACCATCCACAAGACAGCTAGCTGTCCCCTCTGCTGCTCAGCCCGGCAGCTGCAAGCACAGCCAAGCTCTCTGCTAGGAGCAGGGGAGCGGAGAATTGAGGGATGTACTTCCTCATGTTGGGGGGATACATCTGGAGGCAGGAAGAAGGAAGGAGTTCTCAGAGCCCGCAGAGGGAGTGACTTGGGAATAACACCCCCCAAAAAGAAATAATATCTATTGATTTGGTGATCTTTGCTCTGCCCTGGGACACTGTCTTAGAATTTATTAATCTTTTAGCTGTGGATGCATTTTAGTAGTTCATGGTTTCCATACGGGCAGTCCTTTCCTCTATGCTTCACCTTCTGTGATCTATGGCAGCCATACGGTGGGATGCTGGAGGATGTTGCCATAGTTCCTTTTCAGACGTGTTTCTCTGACACAGCTGGATTCACAGATCCAGGTTTCACAAATAAGTTGTTGGTCATGCACAGAAAGCAGCATTCGAGTGCTCACTCTTATTTTTCCCAGATACTAAAGTGCATCATCAAACAGCCAAACAGTTATTTCCTAGTGTTACTTTTCTCTGTAAATGACTGCAGGAGTTGAGGTATTATGTGATTGTGATGAGGTGATGGGAAGGCATCAGGAAGCGTATTTCTGAGAAGGAGAGACATTATGAGTGAGTCCAAGAGGCTGATAAAATCTACCGCTAGAAAGGAAAGAGGGATAAATGGAGGGGGAGACACCCCTCCCCAGTTTCAGGAGCCAAAAAGGTGAAGGAGTAGCTATTGTGGTGGTTTTACTCTGCTGGGCAGCTGAACTCCACCACAACTGGTCTCTCACTCCCCCTCTTCAAAGGAAATGGGGGAGAAAATACAATGTAAAGGGCTCAAGGGTTGAGATAAGGCTCACCAATTACCGTCACAGGCAAAATAGACTCAGTGCAGGAAGATTAATATAATGTATTGCCCATTACTAACAGAGTAGAACAGTGAGAAACTACAAGCAAACTAAAAGCACCTACCCCCCCCCCACTCTCCTCTGCCTCCTCCCCCCAAGCGGCGCAGGGGAACAGGGAATGGGGGCTGCATTCAGTCCCTAACGCTGCATCTCCACCACTCCTTCACGGTCACTGTCTGCCCCTGCTCCACGTAGGGTCCCTCCCATGGGATGCCATCCTTCCCGAACTGATCCTGCGTGGGCTTCCCACAG
>VXAA01001874.1:981699-998122 GCA_013399115.1 Anseranas semipalmata
GCCTGCTCCACCATGGGCCTCTCCACGGGCTGCAGGGGAACTTGTGCTGCGGCACCTGGAGCCCCTCCTGCCCTCCTTCTGCACTGCCCTGGGTGCCTGCGGGAGCCTTGGGGCCGGCTGGAGCTGGCTCTGACCTGACATGGGGCAGCTGCTGGGCTCCTCTCACAGAGGCCACCCCTGCAGCCCCCCTGCTACCAAAACCTTGCCACGTAAACCCAATACAGCTGTTTAACAGAGCAGAGCTGAAAGTGGTGTGATAGGGATGTATGACAAAACTTGTGCCACAGCAACGCAGCAGTGACTGTTGCCACAACCATTTGATTCAAGGTCACTTGGAGAAGTAATCCAGCCCCCTGCTGTGACTTCAAGAGCCCCCCCTTGGCAAACGCTAACCCCCACGTTAGCCTGTACCTCACTTACCCTGAATTTCAGAACAGCAGTGACTGGCAGCGGTGAGGCCTTCTGCTGCCACCTTGCTGGCCGCACAGAAGCTCCTGGTCCTGGCAGCCATGCTTGGCTCCATGGCAGCAGTGCTGCTCTGTGCCTGCTGTCGTTCTGCCTCTCCTGGTGGCTGTGGTAATGCTTCCTACAGTGTTGTGAGAGAAGGTCCGAGGGCGAAGATACTAGGGAGATGATGCTGGCTGGGAGGGTTTCCTGTGTGGAAGACTGACTCAGCCGGAGCCCTTATCTGTGCCTCTTGCACGTGTCGTACAAGTGCTTGCTTGGCATGGGGTCAGGTCCCCAGAAGCATCATTGCACGGACAGGTTCTGCTAATAGTCCTCCTGAGACCTGCGTTTCCTGGGGCCTGGTATCTGTAGCTGCCATCACACTTGCTGATGTTCACAGAAAGAGCTTACCAGTGTACACAGGGATGCTCCATTACTGGAGTCTCTGTGCTGTTTTAGGCCACAGTGAGAGAAAAACTTCATTGCTGTTGGTGTTACTGGGGATGGACTAGACTGCGAGCATGGACTCCGACACCCTGGTGTGGCCTAGTGACCACAAGACACGGCAGGACCCATCTGTAGCTGTGCACAGCAAGCACTGGATGGACTGAGAGCTCCGAAGGAGTCACTTCCAGCTCCCTGACCACAGTTTCGTTTACAGGTGCAGCTTGCATTAGGTGGACTGGCAACAGCCTCAAGAAACTAGTATGTATCAGCCAGGGACCAGCAATGCTAGGAGAGCATTTGGTTTGACCAGCTTGGGGCACAGGAACCAGTTTTATGCTGCCCTGAAGAGCTAGGGAGGTCTTCGGTAGCCAGTTATACTGCTTTGTTGTCAAGGAGAACAAAAATGTGAGCAATTTCAACAGTACTTTAAAAATGTGCAAGATAAATTTCTGAGAACAAGAATAATGGAAAATATATTTTTGTTCCGTATTAAAAAGAAGTTCTCTAGTGCCTTGCTTTAGAGATGGAAGTTGATACTTGGCAGGGGGATGCCCTCATGTCAGAAATTTACTATTTTCTTGTCTCCTGACAATAGACCATCTTGAAAAGGTTATAAATCGCTGTGATAGCTCAGCTAACATGCGCTCCTTAAAGACTTGTCAGCGTTTGGTACGCATATTCTCAGGAAATCTGATCTGCAGCAAGCACATATGTTGCTGAAGCTGATGTACAGGGACTAAGAGCCCTGCAGCAGCTGCTTCTGGCTGATGCAGGCTTTGTGGTACTTGACACCAGGGCTGAGAACAACAGGCCTGTCTCACAGGGATTTCCAGTGCTCCTTCTCCTGGAGCAACCCTGGCAGCAGCGGGGCAAGCAGGAAAAGGGGCAAAGCACCTAGAAAGAAGACTGGAGCTACTGAAAAGGGCCAACACTGGGACCTATATAATGCTGGATAAAGCTAAAGGATTTGACTCTTTCAGGTGCCTTGAGAAAAGAGTCTGGAATGCAGGAAAACTGAGGTTTTCCTAAGGAAAAATAACCATAATGTGACATGATGAAAGACCAAAAATCACTTTGCAAATGGAATGGAAGCAAAATTCACAATAATTCACTAGTAATGGAAATTAGACAGTGGGGGAGACAAGAAACAGAAGAGGGAGTAGCAAGAAAGTAGAGCTGCAAAGATGTTGCTCAAAGCGACTGGATACTGGGGGGGAGGGCAGAGAGGAGGGAATAGGAAAGTAATTTAAAATATGAGACTGGTCGAGGATAGAAAAAATAAACACAAAGATGACAAGTGCTCTCATGGGCTTTACAGACTAGCTTTACAACCAGAAACAATGAACTCTTACACACCTACAAGAGCATACTACGTAAGTATCTTCTCCTACGCAACTGTTTTTTCTATAAGAATTTGCCCCCCAGCTTCCTACACTAATTGTTGTTGTAGGACAGTTACATCCCTATGATTTCTTTTATAGTGTTAGCAATGTAGAGGAACTGGTAATGTTCAGTCATCAATAAAATCATCAAAATTCTCCCTTTACTTCAGAGCGCTCCAGGCACAATGAACAAAGGAAGGGAGTTCAATTAACAGGGTACTGGTAGCTTCATTACTCTTTCTACATAGAGCTCTTGCAGAAAGACTAAACAAAATTAAGTGCAGAGATGGAAGGGGATGTGGAAAATGAAAGGCAAAGAACAAAGAAGTGAAATGGACTCAAGCATTTAACTATCTGATTAGGCACTCTGTTGTACCCTGTGTGAGACCAAAAGCAAATTCATCCTCGCTGCTAGCCCATTGACTCTACTGGAGACAGAGCAGTACTGACTATAGCCCCAGCATTCTCAAATATATACTCTCTTCACAGTGAGCATCTAAGCTAATTGTGCCCGTGTAGAAGAAATGTGGAAGAGAAATGAGCTTCTGCCACTGACGGGCCAAAACAATACTGTTTATATGTTTATGTGTGCTCTAGGACTCAGGGAGTCCAACATTGCTCTGTACTGCAGAGAATAGAGATGGAGCGAGTTCTCTGCAACAGCCCAAGGTCAAGAGTGAGATTTCAAAAGTAGCAGTGTTCCTGTTGTGAAAAGATATCAGAGCATGGCACCTTTTCTTGCAGCCGTTGTGTTTTGTTTGCTGCTGATAAAAGGCCTCTGTGCGAAACCACAAATGGACATGCAGCTCCACCACACTTTTCCATGCAAGCAGGAGCTCAGAGCAGTCCTTTTCACTGCTGCTTCTGCACATCACCTTTACTTCATTCCTCCTGCCAGAGGAATACTGTATGGTCTCATCCATGAATGAACGAAGCTGCTTGATCTTTGGAGGAAAAGCTATACAATGACAACTGCTGCAATCCGATATTAATCTCTGGATGTCCAGTACAGATGGGACAAGAATTTGTGTGCGTTATCCAGTTTAATAAAGAGCAGTGTAGTATGCTCAGCAGATACCTGAATGACCTTTCTAGGCTTTAACAAATGATAGATCCAGATTTGTTATGCTTTAGCAGCACCATCTTCTGCTAATGTTTTCTCCTTGACTGGAAACCAAAGACCACCTTACTCAGCCAGAAGACGTTTTATTTGTTTAATATTGCCAGTCCTGTCCTGTCCAGCCTCCCACCCCTTAATCAAAATCTCACTTCAGATTGTAGACCTATATGAAGATGCTTGAAACTGCTTACTTGTTTGGGTTCTATTATGACCATACATTTGGCACTAAACATTTTGCATCAACCGAAATCATCTACCATGTTCCTAACACCACAGAAACCAGTTTAAATCATCAGAATCCTCTGCATGCTGTTGTTACTCTACTCTCTGAACAGAGAATAATGTCTTTGGTCTCTGCAGGTCTACACATGCAGATTTAGTTATGTGCCTGCATAGGTTTCCAGGGAGTAAGAAAAATGTGATACCTTGGAAAGGTAAACAAGAGTCACGCGTGCCTGAAAAGACAAATTACTGCTAAATTAGCAGCAAGTGTCTGCCAAGGTGTAGTCAGCAAAGAAAGGCCACGTCTGCCAAAAGGACACCTCCCTAGAGCATACATTTGGCTGGGTGATAACTGGACCGATAAGCAAATGTGATGCTGATGGATAGCTCAGTTACACCACTGACACAGGTGAGGAGGAACACTGTGTATGTTTATTCTCTTACAGATACGGGACTAAAACTGAGATGCACAGGAGGGTGTAATATAAGTACAGAAAATCAATGAAAGACTTAATATGGTCTACAAATGTGTCTCTCATATTAACTTTTAACCCTTTCTGAATTTTGGGTGTTTTCATAGACAGACCGAAGGTTTAAAAATGGAAAGTCAAGCTAGAAGACACTTCAAGTTGTAGTCTAACAAAAGGACCTGTGCTTTTTAGTTTTTTTGTTGCCCTACATTTGAAATTCTTAATCTGGGGGGGTTATCACCTCCCATTCTCTCACTGCAGTGTTCATTTTTTGAGCCCTGTGCTAAAGCTTTTCTTCCCGCAGTCTGCAGGCAGTGTCTGAACCGCGCGGCGTGGGCCTGCCCTTCCCTGGAGCATAGCAAGGAAAGCAAGTGTCCTGCACGTGACAGGGAGCAAGGCTGACTGTGTTACACGGCGAAGGAAGCTGGGAGTGATTAGGTGATGTGATGAAGATGTTTGACTCCTTCTGAGGAGGAGGGCACAATAGGGTCAGAACTGCTGGGGAGAGAGATGCTTGCAGAAGCTTTGTATGAAGTCGTCAGGCAGTGGGATACCGACTGTGGCAAGGAAGAGCAATTTAGGACAATATCTGTAATTGGCACCAGTGAAGTACCGTTGCTTGAAAGTATGGATAGTCACACCAGCTACTGGAGCAAGTTCATGCTAATAATTTGACCCTCTCAGCTCATTAAAAATCAAAACACAAGGCAGAGAGCAGCTGAGACGTTGAATAAGACTGCTCATTACTCAAGTCAGTTGAAGCTGGGTGAAGAGCTGGAATGTATTCCAGAAAAGTGACAAAGAGAAGGCAATAAGCATGACAGCAGATGCGCTAGGCACTTGCCTCCTTTATAAGGGGAAAATTCTTATTCACACAAAGAAAAAGAAATGCAGGAAATAGAGTAGTCTGGGATGTTCTGAGAAGACTCTGTTCTCAGGTGGCGAAGAGTTACTTTCAGTAATTGCTGGGGCCTTGATGCAGTGTTACATATGGCAGGATGGACAAAGAGCATGAAGGTTGCTTCTTATGTGGCTCCTGATACCTCAGTAAGTAAGCAGCATGTCATTTTTATGTATTTCTTCTTACCACAAAGACCCTGGATCTACAAAACTTAATTCCCAGAGCCAGATCCTCAAATCCATACCTGAAGTTAGGAATTTGTGCTTTCAGCATGTGGAGCTGGAAATTCAGAAATGGGACAAAGAGAAGCCTGTGTGCTGATAAGATGGGCTGAAGGAAAGCTAGCCACCAAAATACAGGGGGTGTTCCTGAAACAGGGGGTGTTCCTGAAACCCCAGTTCTCTCCTAATGCCAGGATGGATTCCCTTTTCTCATAGGCACCTAACCTGAATTTGGGTACCCTTCTTCCTCACTCCTCCTTTAAGAGGAGCACAGCATAGATGAAAATTCAGCATTTGGGGGACAAGGAAGAGCTTGGACATAGCTTAATGAGGAGAGAAAGGCAGGGTGGGAAATTGGTTCCCATCCTTGTTCACAAACAAATCAAGTCCTCTTTTCACTGGAATGCAGGTTCATGTTTTCTCTTGTTTTCTGGCTTCCCTGCCCTGGGAATCTTCATCCTGACTGCATGCTGGTCCAGCTTTAACAAGCAAATTGAAGTAACCTTTTTTTATTATCTTTTTTCTTTTGCCATCAGTGTCCTGGCAGATAGGTATGTGAACACTGCTAGAGATGAAAGATTATTTATTGTGGACAACCAATCCAAAACGGAGACTTTAGTACGGTTGCATGAGTCCTACTCTGCCACCCCAGCAGCTGAATTGCAGAAACCATGTCTCTAGAAATGTCCTAAACATTTGAGAAGCTGACCTCACTCCAGCAAAAATTCTGCTGACTTTAGTGTACTACCTTGTACTGAGATACAACTCACGCTTAAGCAAGTTTTCTTGGAAGAGTCCATCTTTGGAATTCTAACACAAAACACTGATTCTTTTTTTTTTTTTTTTTTTTTAACTTGATAGCTGGAGCAGTTGAAATAACACTACGAAATAAATCAGTAGATAAATAAAAGACAAATTTTAAAAAAGTAATTGAAATGCTGTCATTGAAATGGCATGTAATGGGTAACTTTGTCTGAATTAATGTACAATGGTGTTCTAATAACTAGCCCATGACATATGTTCTATCTTCTGCTTGGAAGGAAACGCTCCTTCTCTGTTTAGTTATTCATTTATTTTAGCAGGACCTCTAGCAATAAAATCAGTTGTGCATGTTTCATGCTGCTATAATCAGAGTTTTCTGTCCTGGTTTCAGAAACTGAATTTGTGAAATAATGGCTTAGAGTAGTGACAGCGGAAGAATGAAAAGCTCCCAGTGTTCAGAGACGACAGAAAGGAGGAGCTAATATATTTTTACTTTGAGTCAAGTCCATCAAGTTGTAAGGATTCCGTAACCTAACTTCTTTGCCCTGACTGCCCACAACATTTCTCAGTACAACAAACAGAGCATACTTGGGCTTTTAATAATATGCACATTAAACTACAAGAAACCTGCTTGGGCTGTTCACTGGGAAAGCTTCTCAAACAGCAAACACTCTGGGCTAGAGCAGCAGAAGCTTTTGTTAGAATTAGGCTACTCTCTGGGACATGCAAGAGTGGCTTAATTATGTGTAAACAGTAGCCACTGTGTTTATCGTTGATGGTGGATGAATCCCCTTCCCACAGTCGCCGTATATCATAATGTCACTTCAGCAGGCGTACACGAGTTTCCTGTCGCTGTCAGCCGGAGAGGCAGCTCAGCATGCACAGGCATGCAGAGCCTAAAGCGGAGGGGCTTCTGGGGGTCCTTGGCTTCATCCGTTTCAGATTCCCTGGCAGGCCGCCTGACACAGCCTTTCAATTTCTTTGTGCAAGGAAGCACGGTGGCTCGGCTTTGTAATCCAGGATTTGTGCAGGCATCGCCTGCTGTGGGCAGTGCCCTGTTAACGTCCGGGACACCTTCACCATCCAGCAGGGAGGAGGTTTCTTCACGCTTTGGCTGGGGGCCCTTGGACTAAAGGACAGGGTCAGCACAGCGTAAGCAGCAGGAGAACTTCAGAGAGCTCAGGCTGGCGCACAAAAGCTTGCAGTTAGCTCACTGTTAGGAAAAATCTGCTTGCTGCTTCCATGGCAAGCCACTTCTCCTTGCACCACACTGAAAGAAAAGCTGGCATGCGTCTGAGCTCTTCCTCTGCCCCTCCAGCTCGGAGCATCCAGTTATACCAAGGTCACCTTCACTAAAACTGACTATCAGCACCACTTCTTGCAAAGCAAGGAGATTTTTGATGTCATCAAAGTTGAAAAGTTTGTCTTCTGCAACAAGAGCACAGCATATCTGTTATACATTATGCTACAGACAATCTTGGTTACATCTGAACCAGCACCTCTGCATCCCTGTCTGCAAGCTGGAGGTATGCAAAATAACAAGAGAAGGTTATACAAAGCTTTCACAAGCTGGAGGTATGCAAAATAACAAGAGAAGGTTATACAAAGCTTTCGCAAGCTGGATGTATGCAAAATAACAAGAGAAGGTTATACAAAGCTTTCACAATACTGCAGGGCATTGTTTTCAATTATGTGTGATTTAAAAGCATTGGCCAATCCTCTGGACTAGTTCAAATGCAGAATACTCTTTTTCTACTGATCAGAGAAATATCCAGTTTATTTTTGTTTGTTTGTTTGTTTCCTCTATTTCATATAACCAGTTCCTCCTTCCTAGCAGGTGAAAAGCAATTCCAGTCCTACAGAAGTAGTTTATCAGCATACACATGCACAGAAATATCTTGTGAAAGCAACACAGAGGAGAAAGATTGTCCAGAAGACTCTTTTTAGCACAGAAAAAATGAAAGATTATTCTGTGTGACTGGCAGGCAGGATTTTGTGTCACCAAGCTACCACTGTAATATAAATGAATTGACAGCTGTTCTACACAGGGTGGGTAAAATTTGTACAGTAATACCTTGTAACATTAATTGAAATACACAGTTAAAATAAAAAATGCAAAAACTAGAGGACAATCCTTTGATGGTGGCTTTACTGTTATTTCTTTTATACTTACCTAAAATGGTCACGTGTTATAAAAGCTTTTCAGTGGAAGTATTTTTTTTCTGAGGCCAGTAATTAATCATCTGCTGCTCTGATTGCACTAAGGTGTAGCTCCCCATCATAAGATGAGATTTTTCTTGTGTGCAACTTGCATTTTTTGTCTGCTTTCTATACTCCAGCACTTACTGCACATTTATCTTTTTGATAATTCTAATCAGAAATCATCAAGTGACTTCAATGCCAGAGTTAAATAAAATCACTCTTTTTTTTTTTTTTTTTGAAGTAGAACCCTTTGCAGTGTCTGTGGTCCAGCAGAGCACTTATCTGAGGTTCGTTTTGCTGGATGTCTCTTTCTAAAAGAAGAGGCAGTCTTGAAATGACAGGTAAAGGCACACAAACGATAGCAACAAGCAGAGTACTCAGGGATATCCAGGCATGTTTGACACAGGCATCCACTAACGAGACTGTCAAGTGCCTGTCAAATTTCAGATGTTTTTGTTGTGAGGCTTGGCAATACCTACGAGCACTGCCAACAGATTGTTAAAAATAACCCGAAAAACGCACCCTTTCTAGGTCAAAACCGACTGTGAAGCTGAGTGCACTGTAATTACAGTGCACTAAATGAGTTACAGCTTGAGATAATCACACCCCACTGCACTAAAAAGCTGTAATTACACAGAGATAATGTGAGCTTGGCAGCATCTCCTATGGCAGTGTATAGCTTTGAGTGAAGTTTGATGTCCAGGTTGCTGGTCACTGCAGGCTGAGGCTCAGCTGGGCCAATGCACAATTCAACAGGTAGAAGAAACTGAAGTTTGCACTTAACAAAGAGGAAAACTTAATGGTATTTACCTAGCAAAGGTGATATAAAGAAAAGTTAAATGGCAAATTTACTGGAAAATTTGCAGCTAGTGAAGGATATTTCTCAAACCAGTGAATGTTACTCTGGTTTATGACAGCAGGATGCTGTTCTTTGAAGGGAGCTAACGTAATTTATCAATGTAACTATGTAAAGAACTGGGGCCTCTGTATTTTTTGTGTATTCCATATTCTCCTCTTATGTTAAAGCAGGTGTCTGGATGAGTTATTGGATTTAGGGTTTCACACTTAATTTTTGATTTCTTGGTTTTCTGAAATTTTGAGTTTTTCTTTACCATGACTTTCTGGAGGGGTTCAAAATACTATTTAGGCAAATTTAACCTTACGCTGTCGAAGCTTTTCATCATTGATTAATAAATAGATGACGGTCTTATTTGTAATGAATCTTGGCCTGTGTTATGAGTGGAGCATTTGGCAGACAGGTCATCCTTAGCACTATAGGAATCCCATGGAGAACAGTTCACAGAAGTAACTATATTAATTTTCAATAAAATGCCAGATCATCATATTTATTAAACACATCATGGTCACCCCTTCTTCCTAAAGAAGTAAAGCTGTGATAAAGGTAAGTAAGAGTGGAGAAATGTAATTAATATTAAGCAAATATGAAGAGAAGACAGGTCAGAAAAGTCATTAACAAAACATTAGGTAGCTAACCTTGCAGAGAAATGCCGTACTGAAGTACTGTGTCCAGCTCTAGGCCCCCAGTACAAGAGAGGCGTGGACATACTGGAAGGAGTCCAATGCAGGGCCACCAGTATTATAAGGGCCTGGAGCACCTCTCCTGTGAGGAGAGGCCGAGAGAGCTGGGACTGCTCAGCCTGGAGAAGAGGAGGCTTGGGGGGCGTCTCTCATCAATGTCTATACATATCTGAAGGGATGGTGCAAAGAGGACAGAGCTGGGCTCTTTTCAGGGGTGCCCAGTGCCAGGACAAGAGGCAACGTGCACAAAGTGGAGCACAGGAGGCTCCCTCTGAACACCAGGCAGCACTTCTGTACTGTGCGGGTGAAGGAGCAGTGGCACAGGCTGCCCAGGGAGGCTGTGGGGTCTTCATCCTTGGAGACCTGCAGAAGCCACCTGGATGTGGTCCTGGGCACCCTGCTCTGGGTGTCCCTGCTTGAGCAGGGGTGCTGGACCAGATGGCCTCCAGAGGGCCCTTCCATCCTCAGCCATTCTGTGATTCTGTGAAATTACATTGCATGAGCTTTTAGCTGGAACATTCCTAAAGACCTGGGAGACTGTGTTCTCAATAGTGATGGCTTTTAGTCTTCATCCACTACTTCAGCTGAATTTAAGAACTAAATTTAAAATTTGTATTCATTCAAGAAGTGTCACATGCAAACTGTTCTGCTTCAACAGTAGCTACAGAAACCGTCTGTCTACCACAAGTATCACTGTTGCTGTTAAACACAGTCTGATAACTCAGTCAAATAAAAGCCAGCTTTAAACAAGGTGCCGGAGGCACTTCTATTCACTGGGGGATGTTTCAGTGTCACGTTTCTGCTGCTCCCTCCAGCCCTTTGGCTGTTAGATCTGTGCAAGAAAGGTTGCTCTAATTATCTGGAAAGCATCACTTTGGATGCTTTTTTTCTGTATGCTCTCTGGAAAGCATACAGAAAAGGACTGTATGTTCCCTTGTGCCAAAGAGCAGAGGATAATGCAGGATCACCACCCTGCAGGAACAGCGGCATGAGGAGTGGAAGCAGGTGAAGAGTGTGAGAAGTTCTCTCAGAGGGGCTTTGTGCCAGGATGGGTTCTGGTGAGATGACTCTGTTTTGTGGTTGTTGTAACCCCTCTCATTCTCTTTTCTTTTCTACGAAGGAACAACATAGAGATTGCACACGGGGTAGGAAGCTCTGCACACAGCTGAAAGGCAGTCACCAGCAGATGGTGATGCTTCCTTCCTCTGAGTACTGCAACTTGCACTATGCTGGGTTTAAACCTGTGGCCTTGGTTTAACTCAGTGTTTATTTCCTGGTAATCTCTAAGAGAACAGTGTCAGGGTCTTAGAGAACCTGATAAACCTGGTAAGTAGCTGGTTTCTTGAACAAATTCGGACCAAGGAAGGAATGTGGTGAATGAGAGCAAGGGTTGGGGGATTTTCACCACTGTCACCGAGAAATGAAACAAGTGACCAACAATAAAATGGCTTGCTGAACTCTTTTCAGTCTCACAGTATGGGATCTGCAGGGCAGGTGGGATGAACTGTCTAGCTTTGTTTTGCCAATAACTTGCAGAATGTTATTTTTCCTTCCAGAATTGATAACATATCGACTGGAGGATTTCTTGGTTGGATGAAAGCCAGGAAATGCTCGCTGTAGTTGAGAATGCCAGCAGGCTGGAAGAGCGTCTCCAGATATCTGCTGAGCTTGGAGTATGACCACGGGGGAGAAGATGAAGGAAGGGAAAGGCAAGGTTGGTGTGGAAACAGGGAAGAGAAGCTCAGGAGATGTATGTCACCAGCAGCCTGACAGCGCTCTACCCATCAGGAAAAATGCTCTGTAAGCCCTGTCAGGCTGCTGAAAACAGAGGCACACAGTCGAAGGCATCTCTGCAAGCGAAATGTGTGGGAGAGCTAACAGAAGTAAAATAGCCCTCTCCAATTCACAAGCGCTGTTTTCCTTTCTTCAAATACTCATTGGATATTTTTTAAGCCACCAGGTATTTTGTTGTCCCTCTGCTCCCCTGTCCCACTGTCTTCTTTGCTCTGTTCCTGCTGCTGTCTGTCCTGACCCAGCTGCTGTAGCACAGCCGAAAAGTGGCCGCATGGCAAGGCGGTGGGACGCTATAATAAACAGAGCAGGGTGGCAGAGGGAGGGAAGGAATCCGGGCCTCAAGACCCCCGTGTAGGCTGTTTGTTATCCACACCAGCAAGCAAGCAAGCCTTCCTGCGCCGGGTGGCGCGGGCTGGCTTGTGCCCACGCACTGCGAGCCCAGGGTCCGTGATCTGCGCTGGGGGAGGCTGCTGCTGCGTGGTGGGTGGACACCCCCACCCCACCCCACCACGCTACAGGAGTTTGCCATCGCCCTTTGCTGTGTCTTGCCCGTGGCCTCTCCAGCACAGGCTGCGCTCGTGTCCCGCCAGACTCGGACCCGCCACGCGGTCAGGCCAGCGCGCTCTGCACAGCAGAGTAGGCCCGATGCCCGCCGCTCAGCTGCGCCACAGCTCCTGAGGGTGCTCGGTAGTGGCGCTGCTGAGGCCTGCCACAGGCCTCTGCCATCCTCCGAGGTGGAGCCAGGCAGGTCTGTGCTGGGTGCGAGCCATCCCGAGGGACAAATGGAGGTGCTCAATGTACAGGGGAAGCACGAGATCTTTCTACCGCTCCCATTCTCCAGATTTAAGTCAGAAAACAGACTACCTTGTCAATAGGAGGTTTGGGGATGGGGACGGTAGTATCAGCAGGTCCGGAATCAGTGAATTATCTTGCCAGCGCCCAGGCCCAACAGGAAAAGGGCTGTTGTGTGGAGCCATGCAATTATCAACTCTTACCAGCTGTTGAATAGCAATTTTGGAGTCATTAGGTTTGCTGTAGGCATAGAAGGAGTGATGTATCTGGAAAGCCTGCTGCAGATCCTCTGCCCCTGCCACATTCCTGGTGAAATGTATACTAGAATGGAAAGGATTCCTCAGCTGTAAAGGATGTGATAATTACTGAGATTTTCATGATACCTTACTGGAAATGAGTGTCCATGCATTCACATCCTTATCAGAAATGATTGGTTAGGAGTTTGGTTCATCTAACTAAGGTTTTCCTTGTCTATATGTACTAAGGTGAAAGACCCTTGGGCTTAAGTTGCGCCAGGGGAGGTGTAGGTTAGATGTTAGGAAAAACTTCTTTACTGAAAGGGTTGTGAGGCATTGGAACAGGCTGCCCAGGGAAGTGGTGGAGTCACCATCCCTGGAGGTATTCAAAAGACATTCAGATGTGGTGCTTAGGGACATGGTTTAGTGGAGGACTTGTTAGTGTTAGGTCATAGGTTGGACTGGAAGATCTTGGAGGTCCTTTCCAACCTAAATGATTCTGTGATTCTGTGACCCAGGTTACAGTACTGAGAATGAAAAGCACCATATAAATATCAAATACTGTATTTACATATTTATGTTTTGCATATTGAATTTATCTATTTATAAATCCTGTGTTTATTTTTTAATATTAAAACACTGTATACATACAAATATTAAGCTATTCACAAATCTTATACTTTTTTGCACTACAGAGCAGGTAGCAAAGTGATGTTCTTCTTAAAGCCACCTGACTATGAATTTTCTATTTTGTTTTGTTTTGTTTCTAAATCTTCATTGAAATATCTGGCTTCATTTGCATACTCTTAATTTTGTTAGCAAAGACTTCAGTGAGGGAACAGTGTTAGCTTTGCATTATATCTGCATCCTCCCTTCTCAGGAGTAGCCTCTGCCATTAACATATAATACAGCAGCCACCTGCAGACTCCAGGTGCTACGCCAGCAGCTGCAGCACTGCTGGAACCAGTGGTGCAGGGTTGTCAAGGCAGCTCCACTCACTGCAGCACTGGGGACCAGTCTGGTTTTGTACAGATCATTGGGAGAATGGTGTAAGGTGATGTTCAAAGTTCTTCACACTGTCACAGTAACACAGAAAGGCGATAGTTAACACGGGCTTTGAAAAGCTGGACTCTGAGGCTGAGGGTAGTCAGGCACTGGAACAGGTACCCTGAGAGGTCATGGCCTCTTGTCCTTGGAGAATTTCAAAACTTGATGGACTCTGAGCAACCTGCTCTAACCATACCTTCCTCGAGCAGGCAACTGCACTAAGTGACCTCCAGAGGTCCCTTCTGGCTTGAGTTGTACTTCGATTTTATGATCTTCTCAGAAAGACCCTCTCTACTGGATCCTCTTGAACATACATACAGATTTAAATTACTTGTAAATAGCTAACAAAACTTTGCTTTTATTGCCTTATTTGTTGGAAGTACTGTTGTTTTCTTGTATCTGTAACTTTCAACAACCTACGTATTTTGTCTGGGTCCACTGAGGAGCTCATAGAGGTTTCTGAGATATAGTATCAGTATATATTGTTTAATTTAAACTCTGTACTACATGCAGGTCCTCTGCAGGGTGGTGCTAACTTTTCCAATTTTCTCCTTTACCAAGGCATGCAAGTGTTTATCTCTTAGTCTACCTAATACAATAAGCAAAGCAGCAGATGAGTTTCTGAAGAAATTCTTGGCATTTTAACAGCAGTAGTCAGACTGGAAACGCTTTAGAGTATACAACACAAATTATTTGGAGTTGTAGACCATTATGAGAATCAATGACGTAGCTTTGAAAGCATCATTTTTTTTTTTTGATTTGCATATTCTTTATATCAGTTTCAGTAAAATATTTCCAATTCCTTTAAATGCATGAAGAAAATAAATATTTGTGGTGCATTACTTTAGTGGGGTTACATCTAAGGTAATATTGGCCCTCTTCCACTGTCAGCTGGGGAATATCTCAAACCTAGACCCCAATTAAGTATACAGTATTCATGAGCTGTGTCTACATTATTTACAGGATTGCACTCCTTTAATAAACACAGTTTTGTATTGCATGGTTAATGACAATCAACATAATTACCATAACTTGTTTAGATGATTGCTTCTGAGTTATAATGACAGTTTTATAAAAAAAAATAAAAAATAAAATAAGATAATAGCTTTGTTGGAACATTACTCCCCCCCTCCCCCACCCCAATCTTCAGTAAGTACATTTAAGGCACTTCACCTCAACTGTGCAATTTAGAAGATTGTAAGTAGCAAAGTGGAAGACTGGAAGGCTAGAGTTGGTTCAGATGCTACCTTTAACGTGTCCAGGTGTCTTTGGCTCATCCTTACCGCAATAACCAAAGCATTATCAAAATACAGAGAAGCTCCATTTGTGTGTGTGTGTATATAATCATGTATATTTGTGTATGTGTGTACACAGTAGCACCAGGCTTACATGTGTAACAGCATGACCAAATCTCTATGCTCTATCTCCTTTAAATAAAAGAAAAAATGAATTGAATTATTTGTTAAGGTTGTTAACAAAGGTACTTCAGTATCACTCTAAAGGACAGGTAGCCTTAGCCTGGCTTTCAATAGCAAGGATATGGGAAATTCCTGGCTATTGCATATATATACACAGTCATGACAACACTTAGCCCAAGACAGCGTAGCCCCATCGATGCAAGGGCCGTTTCCTTTCTTTGTTCGTGTTTCTGTACCAGCCACGGAAGCGCTGCGCAAGGAAGGCAGCACCCACGCTGCCCCTGCCAGCGGAGACCTCACCAGCAGGCAGACCGACCGCGGCCCCGCGGCCCCAGCCCTGGGGCTGCCCCGTGCTCGCACAGGTTTTTGCCTCTGCTTGTGCCTCGCACAGATCCATCTCTGATAAAACTCATCCCATTCTATCAGAGCTGTTCATGTGATTAAATTTAATTGTTAGGTTATTTCCCAAACTGCATACAAACAGTCACATTTAATTTTAGATACTGAGATCCAAAGCTTACCCAACCTTTTCATTGCTTGTTTCAGTTTACAAAATAAATGGTCTTTCCTAAAACCCATTTCCCTTCCTTTCAGAAAAGATATAAAATAAAATAAAATAAAATAAAATAAAATAAAATAAAATAAAATAAAATAAATTTCATGCTCCCCTGGTTTTTCTTTGTTACAAGGAACCAATCCTTAATCTGAGACCTTTGGACTAGTTTAATACTGGTAAAGCCAGAGTAGTAAACCAAAGCCAAAAATAAAAGTTCTATGCACACTTTTTTTAAATTTTTGATGGAAATTCATGCTAGATTCCCCTTTTTGCTTTAGTCAACATAAGACTTACTTGAGGATGATTTCAGAATATATCATGAATGACAAGCTAAAATTTTTCATTTCTTGTTTGTACACAGTTACTACAGCTTGTCAATAAGCAATTTGGATTTTTCCCAATTCTTAAAATGAAATGCTGAAACTTCTCATTTGAATGACAAATATTTACTATGTACAAATAATGGTATATTAATTACATACAGATTCTGAGAAGTAAGCTCTTTTTTGTCACATTAATTTTCTTCCTTAGCTTGAGTGGTTTTCTTTTTTATTTTTTTCTTCTTATTTATATTTCAGACATATATTTATTGGGTCACCACTGAACAAAGCTATCTTTTGAGTTTATTGTTCAGTAACACTTTGTAAGCATTTTAATTTCTCCTTTGTTTGAACTTATGTAGTGGAAACAAAGTTAATGATATTCTTTAATTTTCTTGCCAGATCACTCAGGATGTTGATAATAAGGACAAGCAAGAGGAAGAGTATATTCTACTTTGGTCAAGTTCTTACTATGGGCAGACCATGAAGAGATATTGAAAAATAAATAAATACACCCCCCTCCCCCCAAATCAAAAGAAAACAAAAA
>VXAA01001874.1:998168-1017035 GCA_013399115.1 Anseranas semipalmata
AAAAAAAAAAAAAAAAGGCAACATTACAGTCTGGAGAAGGAGAGGTCCAGTGGAGAGAGACAGGTTCAGGAATTATTAGCATAGAGACAATATTCAGAACATGTTTTCATATGTGTTTCCTCAGATAGGGTGTGCAAACAGAAAAAGGGTAGGGAAAAAATTCATCACCTAGGGAAAAAAATTCACAGTGCGCAGCTTAGGTGTTGGAAACAATGCAGCTGCAGCAGGGTGCCATTTGCCTGGGATTTAATGTATCTGGTTTCTCAACAGAGCTAATTAGCCTAGAGAGAACCATCAGGAAGGGAGCTGTGCTCTGTGCAGCTGAATCCAAGCCAGCACTGGTACATCATGCTCCACTGGGCTTCACAGACACAGGGGATGCGTCTGGAGAATATCTGAGGGATTCCCTTAGGGAATCTCTGGCTGAAAGCAGATGATAAAAAAGATGATGCTCCACCAAAGGAGAAAATGAAGGAACAATCTGGAAGGAAAACATAGCACCTACATGGAGCAGAATAGCAGCATCTGTCCACAGGATTTTGAAAACAAGGTTATGTTTAGCAACCCTGATGGGTGGTACTGGCTAATTAGTGCCAGATACAAATATCTAACATCTGTGTATTCCAGCTCGGTGTAGAATAGGAGGAGAAACAGACTCAAAAATGTTCACTCTCAGGGCAAAACAGGCAGCTGTCTCGTTTGCTTAGTAGCTGGTCAATGCTGGAAAAGCTTTGGAGTGACCAAGAAGAATATCCATGGAGAACCAAGGGGCTGCTAGGAAAGCACTGCATTGTGTGGCCAGGAGGGCAGCGAGGTGGGGGTCTGTGGCCTGAAAACTCTTCATTGCAATCAAGTGATGCTAAGCCTTAAAAAGAGAGAGAGGGAGAGAGAGAGATTGCTAGGGTTTATGGCAGTTTTAGCCCCCTGTACTGGAGGGAATAAGGCAACCAAAAGCTACCAAAATTCAGAGTACAGAAGTCAAACTGGATGGTGCTCCCAGTTGGCGAGGGAGAGGCACTTCAAGGAAGATATAGCTCTTGCAGTCTGATTACTCATCCTTTGAGAGGAAAACTAAAGAAACAAGGACATCAGCCCTGTACACAAATAAGAACAGGTGTGGATTCTTTTTTAGTTGCTATTTTGCACCAGGAGGTGCTGGTTTATTATGAACCTAGTAAGAAAGGCACTCAGACTTTGTAAAGTATTGTTTAAAATCCTCTCTATTAGAGTTAACACTATATAGAAAAAGACAGTAGTATAGACGATCCCTAGAGATGTCCCTTCAGATGCTGGGAACACCGAATGGTGCAGAATCAAACAGGACTCCTATCTGCCATGCAGATCCCATCCATGCAGGGGTTAGGCCATTTTTAGCCATTCAAGCTCTTACACGATTTTCTTAAAAGAAAACAACTCTATTCATCATTCCTACTGTCACATAGATAGGATATTCACACGAGAAGTTGTTGCTGCAGTTTTAGATAAAGGCAAGGACGCGCAGGTGGTGTAATTTTGGGTACAGAGTGGGAGCTACCTCTGCTGAAGTTGACCATCTTCAGTTTATCCTGCGGCCAGGAGACTCGTGCAGCACAGCACAGGCCTGTGCCTACTCAGTCAGACGCTTATGTGGACCACTAAGTCCTTGATGTACAATGGTCTTCTGGTCAGGAACCTACGGTTGATTGCTGCATCTAATTTCTCTAGCTCAACAGCTAGGTTTAGCATTTATGTTACCGCGCTTTTATGTGATTTGCCAACTTTTATGAGCAAACCAGATAAACCATGATCACAGAAAAAAAGTATTGCAGCTGTATGTTAAATAGAGCAGATATTTGCCCAAGTCAAGCTTACAGTTCACTCAAGGATGATGTATTCAGCATGTGTGGAGAAAGAACTTTAACCGAACCGTAAAGGTTGGAGAGGTTAAACATGGATGCTGGCAGGTTTGGATACTTCTCTCTGGAGAACCTTTAATAAAAAGCCTCATATATTGTCTACTCGTGCAGTGACAGCCATAAATATGCCAAGTGAAATGCAAGCTAATTAGAAAGCACTTATTCTAGTCCTCCAGAGTGTATTAAAATGGAGAGTTTCACTTGCAGGCTACAACTTCCTCTTTTCGTATTCAGCCCCATTTTTTTGCCATTGTATTTCTGAGATTTTCTTCTCCATTCAGTGACAAGGCAGTGTATCTTGCAGGCTTTCTGATGCAGATTTCTTTCTGTACTGAGTGAAAGGGGTTGTTGACTGGGACAGTCTCTCACAAAAGTCCTTCAGGAAGCGTAGCATCAGCTTCTTTGTCCATCCCATCAGTTATCTCTTGCTCCCCTTTCCCTAAGAAAACATACACGTCTCTTTAAAATTCAGAACTGGTAGAAATGGGCTACCTCCAACTAGGGCTATGGGACCTATCAAATTCAGAACTGGTATTAGGTATCTGCTAGTGTTATATATTGCTCCCCACTGGGGACCCTGACTCCTCTGTTGCTGTGTTAGTACTGCTCAGTAAATTTGATCAGTGAGTTTGCTGAAGAAAATAATCTAAAGAGACCAAGTAAATGTATTTAATGACAAGCAAGCAACTCAGAAATAGGATGGTGAAATTGAAACTGAGCAGAATGACATGAAATTACAATATATCTTGTCATTCTTTGACATTTTTGAGATAAAAAAATGAAGATTCCCAGGTTTTTATAATAAAACCAACCTCTTCTTCAGCTTTATCCTTGCCTGTGCTTCAGTTACTGGAGTGATACTTCACCTCGGGTTGTGACCGCAGCTTAAGTCTGAGATAGACTTGCTTGAGCTATTCCTTACAAGTGAAATCTTGGCTCCATTGAAGAAGGTTGGCAGACCTTCTTCAATGATCAATGATTCAAAGATCTTTTTACTGCAGACACAGTTGGAAAATGGATTGTTTGTGTACTGATTCTATTTCTTTTTATCTGTACTTGTAACCAGTGACCCATCTCTCTTGTCCTTGTTTGAATACCACCATTTAGGGAAGCAGAAAGTAGCCTAGCATCAGGCTGGTCTGTCTGAGTCTTAAACTTTTATATTTTCAAATTCTGGGAACTGGAAAGGGACTCTGGCCTTTTTTGCTACTTTGAAAGCTATCTGGCTAGAATTTGGTTGCAGCTGGAGCTAGAGCTGTCGGAGGGAGGGTGTTGCCAGTGCGAGAGGAGAGCAGCCTTTGAGCTGGACAGTCTTTGGACTGGGTTCAGGGTGAACATCAGAATGGTCTCCTTGGACAGATGTGGTAGGCAAGGTGTGATGGCTGCCCTCATTTTATTGGGTTTGTGTACAGCACTGCCTGGGCTGGCTGGGGTTGGTATGCAAGGTAGGTTTTGATATCTGACTTAGAAAACTCCTGGGTAGAGTTACCATACTTTAGACTTAAAATATTGGTTGCAGAGGACTCTGGTAGGAAGTTTCCCTGCTCCCAAACAACCAGTTAGGTGATGCAGGAAGGGATACAGGCTCTGTGTCAGGTGTAGGGATGGTGCAGCACTCACTGCACTGATCAGATGACCGGGCCAAGTTTTTGGGGCCAAGGCACAAGTCTCCCACTCTCCTGCCAGCCTTCTGGGAGTACAGCAGATCTCAGGTCTGGCCTTGAGCAGGAAAGAAGGGGACAAATGAGGGGAAGCAATATCTTGTATATGTCATGGAATTTGAACTCCCTGTCACTGATATCCTCTATTATAGGGGATATTTGGCAACTGTGCTGCCAAGCATGGGCAGAGAGAAAGGTCTGTGGATCTGCTTTCTCTGACATATCATAGACTGTCCACAATTAGAACTAGGTCAGGGCAACAATCTGACAAACTTCTTAGGTTGCTGACTGCCGTATCTTGCTTATATTCCCGGGGTTAAACTAATTGACAGATTTGGAGTTAATTTGAGGATTAATTTTTTCATTGGTGTCAGATTGGCAGAGAGTGAGCAGATTTTGCTTCCCTGTGGGGTATGATACAGGGTCCATCTGCTAGAAATTCTCCAGAGATGTTTCAGCTAATGGCAGTGCTGTGCATGTCTTCTGTTCTCTTTCAGCGTCATGGTGTAATTTTTGAGGCTTTTTGCCTTTTGTACTAATGGTCTAGCAATTGTTACATGCTATCAGGGACTACTCTGTGGTATGTAATATAGATGGGGGCACAGATACTCTGAGGATCCATCTGAGCCTAATGTCAGCATCGTCACAGCGTGATTGCAGTGAGCTGCATTCGGGGACCCTGAGGTTCCTCTCCAGTTCTTCACTCTGCCTCACACCATGCGAGCTCAGACAGATCATATGTCACCCCTTCTGTCTTGTTCTCCTGTCTCTCTGCTGCTTTTTTGTTTTCTCCTCTTTAGATATATCTTTTTCTATCTGCTTATGAGACTACCTAATAAGCTAAAGAAAAGAGTAAGAAATAATTGAACATGGTAAATGATACCATCCTTTGAAGCTTTACTATTCTGATAATTCTGAACCTTATCTTTCAATTCCTGCATTAGGTTTGGAGCCGGTATTTCCACAAACTGATGGAGTTGGAGATGAAAACTTTCAAACATCTTGGAAGCTGTCATTATATGTTTTCAGATAAAGCATGCCACTGTTTCAATTGTAAATCATTTGAAGTCAGCAGCCATTAAAATTGGGTCAGAACTGATGTAAATCAATGTGAGCAGAGAGAATGTTAATGAAAATAACGTGATTTTTATCTTCACAATCTCATGAAGCACTGGGCCTAGAAAACAAACTGCTGTACATCTTTGGAGGGGTGGAATGGATGATTAGCCTTCTTGTGGCATGCAGCATTGATTTCCATTCCTGCTGATCCCAAGTCACCAATAATCAATGGCTTTTCAAATCAGGCAAACTTGCAGGCCTTTTTCTGGTCAGAGCAAGATGTTTTCTGCATCTGACATGCCTTGAACCACTTACTTGACATCATCCATGTGAAATAAGACTAGTCAGCAGGAGTAAATAGAATTTTAAATAAATATTTTTTCTGTTCTCCTGGTGTGGGAGAGTAAGAAAAGCAGACATAGATGTATGAGGGGAATTGCCTGCATGAGGTTCTCTTTTGAAAGACTTACATGGGGAGTGTTAAGCTCTTCTTAACCACGCACTTCTCAGGCAATGGCACTAATCGCACACGGCACACAGCCTTCAGTTTTAATAGCATCTGCTTTGGTAAAAAAGAGGTTCTGTTGCCTGATTTTCTAATTCTGTCTGCATTGTTTTTGGAAACATCCTTTCTGTGCAAAGCCCTGGGGAAGAAAAGTAATTCTTTTCCGTTTTTTTGAGTGCCTGGGATTTGTGAACACTAGAAACAGGCCAAAGCCTTGATGCTATTCTTGACATTTCAAAGTCAGCTAAGCTATAAGTCAAATACTGCTTAATCACAGAGAAAGAAAAGACTATGGCTAGCATTTCACTCCAGAAGTATGAGATCCCACTGCTTCCTTGCTCCCTTGCCCCAGCCTATAGGTTGTATACATTCTGTGGGAGAAGATAGAGTACAGCTCAAAAATTAACAGTGACTTTATGACTAACCTACACTTGATGAAAAAAAGCAAAAAAAAATGTTTCAAGAGATAATGAGTAAGAAATGCCCCTTTTCGTTCCCCACCAACCTTTTGCTTCTTTAATACCCTCCTTTCTCTATCTTCTACTGCCTGCTTTAGGCAGCAAATTGTTTCTCTGCTTGCCATTCTCTCTCTGTTCTCCAAATCTTTACTGGCTCATATTCTTTCCTTTCTACTCAGGGCTCTTTTTCTGTTTTCTCATGTGCCCCTGTCACCTACCCTTTCATTTTGCACCTTGGCTTAGTCTGTTCCAGTTTCTACTTCTCCACTATTTATTGAGATCGCTGCCAACTTAAGACAAGGCTACTGGCAAAGGGCAGGACCTGGCTTCACTCTATAGATGAGCTCTTCAAGGAACGAACAGTTTGGAAAGTCAGCAGGCTTCAGTAATCTGCACTATGCCCTTGGAGACAGAGCGGTGAGGTTTATTAGTGTCTAATGCAATAAGAACAAACACAGAGTGAATACATGTCACCAGAGCAAAAGGGGAGAGCAGACTGATCTCAGCTCATGGACTGATGGAGGTATTAAGTAATTTTGTTGATATTCATGGACTCATACTGTCTGCTTCAGTACTTGCAAAGATACCCACAATACCCACTGCCCCTTTCTCTTAAGAGATGATCCCTGCAAATACCAGACCTGATTCACAGCTATTTTTGCTGAAGTTTTGCACCGGCATAACTTCCCTGATTTCAGTGGAGATAGGCCAAATTTAGTGACATAAATGAGATCAGGAGTAGTGAACCTAGCCCATACATTTTCTCTGAGCGCTTTCCAAAGTCTTCTGTTGTGTTTTGAGAGTCTCTGCATTTCCACTCAAATTCAATTATTCATGTTTGACAGAACCTGCTCCAGCATTTACTGTGCTTTAAAAACTGGAAACTCCTCCAAGGTATAATACAGAAAAAATAAAAACCCCTATTGTCCTTGAAAGGAGCATTGGAAGGTTGTTGGTTCTGTTCTTTCAAGCAGACTGATAGATTTTTGTCCTATTGTGTCAGTTCATGGTTGCTGAATGTATTCTAAAACATCTCAATTACTCTCTACTTTACAGACGTTTTTATTAGATCTATAATCTCATGCCTCATATCCTTAGAGCATCCTCAGTGTTCTGTGATTGCCAAACAATTATCAAGAGGATGTATTTTCTCCCTGATGGATTCTAAGCTTTTCTTCCAGAGGCTAGATTTTTACTGCAGATTTTATGTCAGGACAGCAGAGGCTCATTGTTTCTTCTTAATTGTTCCCACTAGAAGACAAAAACACAAACACAGAGAGAAGAGCCAGACTGATAATCCATGCAAGAGACAGAGTGGCTTTGGATGTCCAACATACTCATAAAAATTCATTTCATGTTCCTGCTGACCTCCTTGTTGATGCATGACAGATAAACAGAATGCCTATCTCTTTTTTCTCTGTTATGGTGCATCAGAGACGAAAGGCTCACCTCTTATTCTGCCTCTTTACTGCAAAATAACAAGCCACAGGATGGCAGATAGTTTTGCATGTCTTCATACTTTGGCTGTTCTTTCTGCCTATGTCTAATAACTCATCTTCTTCATATACTGAAAAAACTTCATCTGCCTTGCACTTCGGTGGTCTTAAGCCCCCAAAAGATCACACAGGAAAAATCATGCTGTCCCCAGAATGTGACACTTTAGACTTATCAGTTGTTCTCCACAATTTCCACAGAAACAAAACAAAACAAAAACAAACAAAAATAGGAACAGATTCCCAGCTTTCAAATAAATGTGTCAAATTCATTAATTAGCTTTCTTAGTAATATTAAGTCTAATCTTCCATTCCAGCTTCACTTCCCATTTTTCTTAAGGCTTTGTTTGAAAATGGGGATACTGAAAAAATGGCAGGAAAAGATTTTCTTTCCTCTGTCGTCTCAGTAGCAGCATCAGAGATATGTATGACTTCTCAAGAACATTGCACATGATATTGCACTCATATAGCGGGCATTCTCATATAGATATTTTAAGGAACGCATGTATTAGTGAATTAAATGGACAGCACATGAAGGAATCAGGTTAGAGACATCGGTTTCAGTATTTTGGAAGATGTCTTCCCAGCTGGCAGCTATGGGGTAGCCAACTCACCAAGACTACAGACTGCTGATATGCTTTGGGCTCAAAGAAGAAGACGGAGATCCTGGAAATTAAACTGCAAGGCTGTCACAACAGATTTGCTCAACATAATTCCAGTGGTTCCTAAGTTTGGTAAACTCAAGCATATAAAAGAACAGCATTAAGTTTTTCACTAAAAGGTTAATCACTACAATAACTTTTCTGATTTTGGCCAAAAATGTTGTTCTGATGTCTGCAAAATTCCCACACTTTGAGGCTATTGTTACCAAGTGTATTTTATTTGTTGACTCAGTGATTCTGAATACCTTCTTCCCCATGCATTTGACAAGCAGTTGAAATACTACTACTAAATAAATGCATATGAATTCAAGACAGCATCCTTTTGCATAAATGTAGTACTTCAGAAGATCCTACGTTATTTTGGAGCCCAGACAATTTTTTAAAATGAGACTTAGATTCCCAAGCAATTTGGATGTCTCAAAAAGTGAATTCTAGGCTAGATGAAGGCTCAGGTCCAAAAAAATTGCCTGCAGGCACAAAACCCATGGAGCTAGGGACCTGGTCTCAGCAGCCTTAGCTGGTCTGACTGCCCTTGCCTCTGCTCTGGGCCGTGGGTTACTGCCACCACCCTGAGCCCACCTGCTTTTCCAAAACCTCTGCTGCTCTGTTGCAGGAAAGTAGCTTGACAAAGAAGGATGTGGGCTTCTGCCAAGTTAGTTTGCTCGAGCAGGACAGCAAATGGCCTGGAGCCAGCATGAGGCAGAGCAGCTGCTCCTTATGCCACGCGGACAGCTTGAGGGAGTACAGGTGTATATTTTGGGAGCTCCTGAACAGCCTCTGCTGGGGTCACTCACATGCTCTCCCATCCTAATGCACAGCCCATTGAGCTGGTTTCTGCACGGTGCAATACCTTTCACAGGCAGGGTGTAGGGCCCTCCCCACCAAGCAGAGAAAAGGGCTTTATCTGTTCAGGGTGCATGGAAATTGGGCCAGCTCCTCCATCAACCACCTATCTCCCCAGCAAAACAATGGGAGGCTTCATTCTTGACAGGTAACTAATTTGAAAAGGAGACAACTTTTGATGGTCAATAGTAAAATATCTCATATTCCAAATTCACTGTTTTGGCTTTTTTCTTTCACCCAGATTCTTGCAAGAGTTGGCGACTGCCTAATTCCCAGTCCTGACAGCTGCCTGTACCTAGGAAAACCCATATCCTGGTTAGAAAGGTACTCATAACCATAGGTTTGAAGTGCTCAAGGCTGTGAGACAACCTTCAGCTCTAGATGGTTACAGGTATGTTGTCAGTCTTCCAGTATTGCTTGCTTTAAAGAATAAAGCAGCTGCAGCTGGATCTATTCACTGTATTTTGGATCTCTGCTTGGCCCTCTCTGTGGACTTACCCAGGGTTTAGGATAGGAAATGAACATTTGCAAAGGGCGAGCTATGAGCACTGAGCAAGTTTCTAATCAAACAGCACTGTGCTTATACCATGTAGCTCGCTGCTGGTTGTGCTTGTGTGTGGCAACTCTGGATTTCAGTATCGGAAATCTCTTCATTTTCTCTGTTGTCTTGAAGATGTGCTTTGATTTGTTGTCTCTATCTTAGGTAATCTTGCAAAACCAATATTGTAAAAATCCTTGGAGCTTGGTTCTAACTTACATCTCTGCCCACAGGGGCAGCTGGCTCGGCACCTTCCGTCCCCAGCTGAGAGGGGGCAGGACACAGTCACATGAACGGGCTCTGCTACTCCCAGAGCTGGGAGCCTTAGGCTGTTATCCAGCCTGCACCCGCAGAAGTGCCGGGGAGCCCTCCCCAGGACCCCACATCAGCCCCCGGGCCATCAGCCCCAGTGAGGCCGCAGCAGGGCCGGATCCGGCTGCCCACAGCCCTGCCCTGCGGGCAGCAGCTCTGCTCCTTCGCCTCGAGACGCAGAAGCCGTGCAGCACGGCGCTAAGAAGCATTACTGGGTTGAAAACTGAGAACACCAGACATGGGCTGTCAGGAAAAATGGAGACGTTCATAAGAAACTAAGCATATGGCTATATGGTCTGTATTATGCTTCATTTCACCTTTACAGAATGACACTCCATCTCTCTCCGAGAATGGCAGTGTTATTCAGGGGAACTCACATCCACACAACAACCAGAATAGGCTCAGCTACAAGGTGCCGATCTGCAGCTCTGTAGATGAAATTGATTATTTTTTCCTGTCAGCCCTCTCCTTCCCTATTAAAATTCTATTTTATAGTGTGGCTTTCCCTATGGACATGTTTTGTCATTTGTTTCCCAGACACACTGGAAGCATTTACATGCTTCTAGCAAATGCCGAAACCTAAACTAAATAGCTCATGAATTAGCAGTGGCAGGTTACACTATAATAAACTGCTTAAGTTTTTGTTACCATATAATGTGTGACCATTTGTAACAGTTTTAAAGCCCAGCTACATACTCATCTATTAAATACCATTGTCTGCCAAACCTTTTAGTTCTGCTGTAGTAAAGCATGAGTGAATCTTTTTTATTTTTTTAAAGATTGATAAAAAAGTCAGCTGTAGATGAAGTCCAAGGTGACCAAGGTCTCGATCCCGCAAGTTTCTGAGCATTGCCACTTCCCATTAAGATCAAGATGTGCAGTTAGAGTGCTGGGAAGTCTCTCAAGTGGTGGCACTTTTGAGGACAGGGCCTGAAAGGGTCTTAAACTTCTCAGCAATTCAAAAGAAGTCTGACTTAGTACACTGTAGGAATCATCCATGCTATTTTGACTGTGTTACGTCAGCATAGAGAGGGAGATAACACACTCATGTCATGTAAAATGCCTTAGCATCTAGACACTTTTTTTTTCGGAAAAGAATTTGGAGACAGGGTTTCCTCTTTCTGGAATTATCTTATTATCCTAATTATCCTATTATCTTATTCTTATTTCTGGAGTTATCTGCATTCCCCACATTTTGTAATGTTTCTGATCATGTTTGATTTTTGATTTTCATCTGCAGGCTTGGAAAGGCGGTCTTGGAATAGCGCATCTATAGATTCTCATCCTCTCCTAACCCAGATCTTTGCACACCAGATTAGAGCTGCGTAACAGCACTGTCAGCCTTCATGTGACAGCTCGGTTCTCTTGCATTTATTCTAAAAATGGTGCCACTGGTTCTTTTCCTACAGCTCCCAGACTTGATTATACTGGCTATACACCTCCTATACATGTCCTCAGTGATTCCCAAGCACACTGTCTAAACATACAGCTTTCCACACCCCAGTATTCTGTTTTTGTTGTTGTTGTTGTTTTTAAAGAATAAAATTTCTTCATGCAGCAGTTCAGTATTTTGTACTGAATATTAACGATGCATATGAGTTTGAGTTTGCAGTTCAGATTGGCCATTTTCATGCAAGCCTCCTAAATGTTTGCTCTGTGTTACACACTTTTTATTTTTTTATTTGTTTTAAAGCTTAACTGTGGGGGTTAATTCTTCATTTAGTAGCTTCAGTATTCTGGCAGTCATTATGTGGATCTAACACAAAAATTCAACCCTAAAAGCTTGTCCATTTTTTTTTCCCCAGGTGTATCAATGAGATAGTGGAGATTGCTGCTTCTTCCTTAGCCTTTCTTAGTCAAGGGCAGGTAATTCTTGGTGCTACCACTTTTTCCCATTGAAGCATAGCCTAGTTCATATCAGCACCTGTAAATAAGGTGCTTACCTTCATGTAATGATTAATGATATTAAAAATTAATTAATATTCACCACAAATTAAACTGAAACCTAAATAAGATGGTAATTCATGCAACTTTTTCTGTCACAATTTTGAAAGCTTATCATGATTGGTGTTGGCTTATTTTGTCTGTCCTTAATTCCAATGTTATGATAAATCTAAACTATTTGCATAGCATGATTTAAATACTTCAAACAGCCAATTAATTGTCCTCTACAGGATTAAAACATAGAGAAATAAAACATCTCCCAGGAAAAACATGTGGACAATAGAAATATCAGAAGCTTTCTGTGTTTAATCTTTCATTTTCTTTCGTACTACTTTTGATAAAAGTTTCCTTGTTTTACGTTTTGTTCCTGGTGCTATTCCTTTTTTTCTTTTACATGAATGCAAACAACCTTCCATGTTCAATCAATGGGCAGGTCCATCTCTGGCTATACGCTGCCCCTGACTGTGGTCTCTAGATGTCTATCTAGGTGACTATCATGATGATAATGACTGCAGTTCCCGAATAGCATTATAACATGAAGTATTCTATGATCGTGCTATTTATAAGAGTGTCCTATTATTGTATGTTTGGGTATCATCTTAATCATTGAAAATTATTTCAATCAAGCTAACAAATTTTAGTTTGTAAAGGGGAAGAGTGTTAACCTATCATGCCCCTCTGAGCTTTATTTTGAACTGAGAGGTGAAAATATTTATTTCATTTGATTTAAATTACTAAAAATAATTCATTTATTGGCTTTCACCCAAAGATGGTAACTTAAACTCCTAACTGTGCTCTGTTTCTTATTTTATTATTCAGCCTGCTTCAAATTCAGTTCCTGAGGAGCCTATATTTCATGAAAGGGCACTGTAATTGAGTATTTATTGCTTCATTCTCATTAATACTTCTCTAAAGTAGTGGCATGGCTATTTATCTTATTTATTGGTCTGTTATTGTTTTTCAGTTTGGCAGTGAGTTTCTCCCTCAGCAGTTACCCATGTTTCAATAATACATTCTTTGGACATGTTCTGGACCTTCTTCAAAGGCAGTTGGAGTAATCAGTCCAATGTATGCAAAGAGAGGTCTGGGAGAACAAATGGGCAATGAAAAAGAGCAAAAGAATTTCATGAAGTGTAAGTCAGTCTTCAGTTTCAAGCCTGTTCATCTTCCCTTACAAATCGTAAGCATAAACCAGTATCAGATGTTGCGTGGGGCTGCATCACAGTAGTTGTAGGTTTGCCCCAGTTAGCAAAACAAGCTGGTATATGTGGCATGTTCCTGGATGTGTTAATGAAAGAGCTCTAGGGCAAAACTCAAAGGAGACTAACAGGTACATTAAAAATATTTTAGTAGACCTATTAGACATATTTAAGCATTAGGCAGTCTAAGTAGTGAGAAAGCTAAGTAATGGTAACTTTGGCTATAATGAACAAAGAAAGATGAAATTATACTTTGACATTAACAATAGCAGCAAAGCCATCCATGAGTATGATATGAGACCAGATGTTCAAATTAAAATGAGTGGGAAAGAGATGCACATTGTCTTAAAGAAACAAATGAACAAACAAAAAAAGAGCATAAAAAATGTTAACTTAGATAAAGCCACTCATTTTACGTACTTTTAACTCATTATGAATCATTGAAGAATTTGTCAGCATGTGAAATTGTATCAGCAAAGGTAATCATCTACAGAAAGAATCTGATTGTTTTACATTATTCATGAGCTATACCTATTTATTAGTAGTATGATTATTTTGACAGGAAAGAAATACACAATAAAATGACAAAAACACCAAAAGCCTAAGAGTGAGGTTGCTATGCTTAATAACAGCCTACATTTAATGTTCACCTCTCTGACTGTGTTCAAATGCTAAATAATGGTTCCATTAAAAAAAAAAAAAAAAAGCTATGCTAAAAGAACAGAAAGTGACTGAAAGAAGCTATTCAGAAAGAGATGTTGTATTCACAGATTGAACTCAAAACTGTTTTGAAATCACAACTTTAACAACAATCGACTAAGCCCTTTAGGATTCCAGAAATATGTTTAGCATCTTGCAGCTTGTCACTGTCATATATATGCTTATTTCATCAACATTATATTTTAATGACATTATGGGAGAAGCTCCTTGCATTTAATTTAATGTACGGATTTAGGGTCTAATTACACTGTAGGAAGCTACATGTAAAAAAAGCTCCCTTCAAATGAAATAGGTAACATATTTTAGTGTTGCAGTAGGATTTCCAGCTTCCAAAGGCCAACTGGAGAATTTGCTCACCCTAGGAAGGTAAGGGTGAAACATCAGGAATATATTATTTTTCTGATGCTTCTTTTCAAACACCATCACTGGGCCTCTTTTAAGACAGCATTCTCCTGGAGAGTTTCCACAGGAGAAAAGAGGCTGCGCAGGGGAAGAGTAGGCTTCCTTGAGCAGACTCATCCTGTTCCATACCAACAGTCCTGCAAAACACCTATCATCTGAAGACCGGTAGCCAAAATTATGGCTTGCTTTCCCATCAAAAGAAGCTTGCCCCCAGCAGATTTACACAAAAGGAGTGAGGAAGAAGGCGGTTTTCTCTGTTACTATTACTGCCCATGTTGTGTATTACAATTTACAATGGTTGAGGGAGCACCCAGACATCAGATAATAGTCAAGCTGGGATTTTTCCACCATTTTCCCCCTGTTCTAGAGGGATTGCTGATACTACATGGTATCTAAAACTGCCTTCCATGATATGTGGTAGTATTTGAGAAATAGTAAAAATAGTATATACACCATGTCTGACTTTCCTCTTTTTACAACAATGTAAATCAAGACAAACACCACTAAAATTCAGAAACACATAATTATAAAGCTAGTGTTAAGAGGCTCTGTCAGGCTCTCTGGTGTGATCCACAGAACCAAACTGCCTGCCATTGCTGCCTAATGCAGCCACCATGACTATTTCTCTTTGCTGGCCGTGCAGAGAAGAGGAGCCTCACAGTGCACGGTGGTAAGGCAAATCATGTCACTCACTGATCTCTTTCACTCATAGCTCTGTCTGACGTGCAGTGGCACATTACAGTCACACAGTTGAGTTGCTACTGTCCCCAGCCATCCTCACCAATTCACAATCTTTGATTTCTGATATGAATTCTGCATACTTGATATTCTCCTAATGTGCTTGCTTTGAGAGAATTTTCATCTGGATTATATTTTTAAGACAAATTCCATGGAGCTGTTTGGGCAGAATGAAGCAAAATAAACTATCCCAATTTTCCCACCAACTGTGGCTTTCACTGAAAATAAATGACTTGGATTGTTCTTATAACAACTGGTTCTAATTTGACTTCAGATATAACTCCCTGCCCAGCACAGGGGAAGAGCTGTTTGAGAAAATTAAATATTTTTCTCTAAGTTGTTAAACTGTGCATTTTGGGGCATCACAACCTATCTTAACTGCAAGAAGGTATGAAAGGAAATCCGGTAGTGATGTCATGATCCTGTCTCAGTTACATTCATATACAAATGGTTTCTACTGAATGCTGAAGACACCTCTCCTCAAAAAAAAAAAAAAAAAAGGTCATACCAAACATAGTAGTTTCTCCAGTTTTGTCCGCATTGGATGGAAAAAGGTCATTTATGAATGAAGCTTTTCTTTTCACTCCCCCTGTTATTGAACGTGGCTCACTAGTTTCATCTGAAATTTCCCTCCAGTTGTCTCCTAGTACACTCAGAGAAGATCTAGTGAGTAAGAGTTTCTAAAAATGCAAAGGGCCTACAGCACGGGATTTAAGATGAAATTACTGAAGCAAGTTTCACTGTTGGTGCTAAGCTGGCCTTCCAATAGCGAAAACCAAAATGGGAAACATTCATGAAAGTGCAGTGTGTGAGGTGTGTTGTCACAGCTAAAGGAGTGAGGTTTGACCAGATGGATGTTAGGACAATTAAAAGACGCTGATCTCCACAGAGAAGAAACAAATGGTACGATTCTGAGCTGAGTGAGCACTTAAACACTCAGAAACGTGGTAATGCTGCAGCAGTCTGGCCTGCAGAAGCATGTTGCATAAATGCTTCAAAAAATCAGAGGCCCGAACCCACCAAAAAGGAGGCCCCCTGGGGGTGGCTGTACTCACAGGCTTTCAGTGACCCAAGCTGGTCAAAACCCTGTGAGAACAGGGTGCTCTCCATCTAGAAGTGCATGCGGAGAGTAAGCACAGACTTGGATAAACCCAAGCAGAATTACATGCTTTGTATGTTCGTACACATTTAGACGGATGGATGCAATTACCAATACGGAAAACACAGAGCAGATAAAGTAACGTGATTAGAAAACGCAGTGTGGGTAGCTAATAACAAAGATGTAAAACCTAGGGCCACAGGAGTGCTGAGGATGTCACTAGCAGTATTTCGTTTTTCCTGTGTTAATTACATTACTCATGCTGATCGTAGCCGCTCTGCAAACATACCCAGAGAACAGGAATGTGATATGGCTGCTGCACGTATTTTAACCACTGTCAGAGAAGCTAGTTTTTAGGGTGACCAAGCAAGAGAAAATTTCAGAGAGGCCTCAGTATGGAGGCAAATCCACTTCATGGTGTTTTAATTAGAGTGGGATTAGTGAAAATTACGTAGAAGTGAAGGACAAACACAGTTCCGTTAAGAATGTTCATTCTTGTAGAGTTAGGAAGGGTATTTTTGACTTAGCACTTATTTTTCTGCTAAGACATTCCAATATTTTCACTATATGTTTTTGCCTGGCAAGAGCACAAACATTTCAGCTGAATTGTAGCATTTGGTTGCAAAGGTAAACATTGTTTAATTACACTTTTAGTCATTTTAAATGGTAACATCATTATACAAAAATACTACTAAGAAATGTATATCTTTTATTTCACAGTCACATTTCACAATTTAGTAGAGGATATGATCTAAAATAGCTGAAATAGCTGCAAAATAATCCTTAGTACTGAAACCTGTATCTGGATGTTCACTTTACAAATATATTATGTCCTTCCTATGCCAAAGTTTTTTTTTTTTTCTAATAGTTCATTCAGAAAAGATGAAATTCATGCTGCATAATAGAGAATCACAAGACTTTGTGCTACTTACTTCCCAGATAAGATGTTTTAGCTTACACAAGATTTAAAAGGTGTCTGGACCTTGTGTCCTTTTTCACAGTGATTAATGTAAAGCATAAAAAAAAAAAAAAAGGAAAAAAAAGGAAAAAAAAGAAAAGGAAGAAAAGGAAGAAAAGGAAGAAAAGGAAGAAAAGGAAGAAAAGGAAGAAAAGTCAGGGGTCCATGCTGTTGGTGAACCGTGCTTTTCTTTTGTTAGACTAGAATCTAAAATCATTTCTCAGTGCACACTGTGTTTAGCCAATATTACAGGCTTGTCCCTACTGCATACCTAGTAAGCAGCACTGGATAAAACCCTTGGTCAATCTGGAGAACATTTCACACATCAGCTACTGATCATTCAGTGAAACCACACAGAAGAGCACTTTCTGCTGTTGATCAATAATAATTCCTGGCATTTACATGGCATTTTTAATCTGAGAACTTTACATTGCTCTGCAATGATAATAAATTCCCAGAGTACCCCTCTGAATTAGGTGGCATAATACTTGATTTACAGATGAGCAAAGTAAAACATAAAGGAGCAAAATAATTGTTTGAGGGCAGGTAGCAAATTTCTGGCAGATTCCAGAAAAACACCTGACCTTCCAGCCTCTTACATTGATGGAGAAGAGGTGCAAACTGCGTTACCAAAGCAGGTTATTAGGTTTGTATCTGCTGTTGGCTTCCTCTGCACAGATGTTAAGCGTGTCTGTAGTGACAACATAAGACAGGAAAGAATTATGTTTCCAAGCAATTCTATTACAGATTAGGAAATGATTGGGAACAAAAGGGAGACTCAGTTCAGAAGAAGGAAATAAGGGGCCACATATGAACTATATACACAGATAGGGCCGCAAGTTTAACGGCAAAAATTCTCTGTACAGATGTCTCTCAGAGCAGAATCCGTTTCTAAATGTGTGGACCTGTGAAGAGCAGAGTATAAATAGGGAAATGTCAGGGTTTGCATTTACAATCCACTTCAGAGCAGAAATTGAATGTGCCAAGGGATGAAGCGTAGCTTCTTTAGACTTGCTAGGAAAAATGATGTGCATAGTAAAAATACTATAAAGATTTTTGGTTATTTTATGGTCCTTACTTTTATTATAAATAAGTGAAGAACTGTAGTGATTTATAGGATTTCTATTTCTGAGGTTTGCAGGGGGTTGAAGACCCTCTTTTTCAGGCAAATCAGATTACGAATTATATCTAAACTCTCGTACACTTAATAATATACACTGTTAAAAAAAGATCCTCTTCTGTATACTGTGTGTTGTGTTCTGCTCTTTTAGCACTTCGGTACCTTAAGGTTTCAAGTCTGTGCTTTTGGACCTGTTCCACACTCACGGTTTCTAAATCTTACGTCATTGTTCTTCTTGACAATTTTAATCTTAAATTTATTTATACATCAAAGAGATATTTATGGTTTAACGTTTTAATAATGCTGTAGTCAAATTTTATTAGTGCTTCTCTGTTACATTTTATATGAGATAGGAGTGCAATGAAGAACACATCATTGTGGGTTTTTAGGCTTATGAGCTTAATGTGTTATGATACAACAAAATGTATTACCTGAAAGTCCCTTTCTCAGAAAGGCAAATGAGATCACTATAGATATGACAACATAAAGCAGCAATCAAACCAACAATAACATTCTGTAATTGGAAAAACATTTTTTATAAAAATGTATAAAGAGCTTTAGGATTGCTAATCTTAGCTGTACGCATATTACACAGCTGGTAAGAACAGCAAATACAAACAAAACACAACAAAACCTCTTCTCCCACAAGATTTAATTCAGTTCTGCAGCGGACAGCTTGGCCGTTTGGATGGCCCATGTGGCAGGATGTAAGAAACCAGTTCAGTTAGGTATCAGTGGTTGGAAAGAATCCTGTGTAGACTTTCTTAGAATGGTAATGGGTTTTCAAACATTTTTCTTACAGCTGATAGTGGAAATGTTAGAAACCTCTCTTGATCTCTTCCTATGCTCTCTCTGCTTCTAGTAGGCATGACGATAACTTCCAAAGAGCACTGGACAAGTATTACTTTGCCTGGAACTAAATCAACATAAAACATACAGAGGAGACTTCCTTTGGCTTTCATTCCAAATTGCAACGAACTTAATTAAGCTGAAATTCCTCCCAAACCACAAACTGTACTAAGGCGTCCCTCAGGCGGCCGGGCGGCGGCAGGGAGCGGCGGTCAGCGCGGGGACGGCACCGCGCCCTCCCCCGGCATCGCCAGAGCAGCAGCGGGACGTGCGCGTTAACATACGAGAGGATATGAACAAACCCCGCGGCCCGGCCCCGGTGGCCAATCCCGGGCTCGCTGCCGGGGCTGCGACACCCGGCGCCCGTTGGCGCCCGTTGGCGCCCGGCAGTGTGACAGCGGAGGCGGCTGCC
>VXAA01001874.1:1023093-1044291 GCA_013399115.1 Anseranas semipalmata
AGTCAACATGCTGGAGGGAAGGGATGCCATCCAGAGGGACCTGGACAGGCTTGAGAGGTGGGCCTGTGCGAACCTCGTGGAGGTCAACAAAGCCAAATGCAAGGTCCTGCACCTGGGTCAGGGCAATCCCAAGCACAAATACAGTCTGGGTGGAGAATGGATTGAGAGCAGCTCTGAGGAGAGGGACCTGGGGGTGTTGCTTGATGAGAAGCTCAACATGAGCCAGCAATGTGTGCTTGCAGCCCAGAAAGCCAACCGTGTCCTGGGCTGCATCAAAAGCATGGCCAGCAGGGTGAGGGAGGTGATTCTCCCCCTCTGCTCTCAGAGAGTGTGAGACCCCACCTGCAGCACTGCCTTCAGCTCTGGGGCCCCCAGCACACGTGGACCTGTTGGAGTGAGTCCAAAGGAGGCCACGAGGATGCTCAGAGGGCTGGAGCACCTCTCCTATGAAGAAAGGCTGAGAGAGTTGGGGTTGTTCAGCCTGGAGAAGAGAAGGCTCCGGGGAGACCTTATAGTGGCCTTCCAGTACTTAAAGGGGGCCTACAGGAAAGCTGGGGAGGGACTCTTTGTCAGGGAGTGCAGTGACAGGACAAGGGGTAATGGCTTTAATCTAGAAGATGGGAGATACAGATTGGATGTTAGGAAGAAATTCTTTACTGTGAGGGTGGTGAGGCACTGGACCAGGTTGCCCAGAGAAGCTTTGGATGCCCCATCCCTGGAGGTGTTCAAGGCCAACCTGGTCTAGTGGGAGGCGTCCCTGCCCATGGCAGGGGGTTGGAACTACATGATCCTTAAGGGTCCTTTCTAACCCAGACCATTCTATGATAACTTCCACTTTCTTACTCGGTGTTCTCCGTATGTATAGACTGTTGTATTGGTCTTGTTGGAAACCGCATCACGTTGGAAACTTGTGCCCAGATGATCATCTACTTCTAAGTCTCTTCAGTGCTTTCTGGCAAGTTTCCTGGCTGGGTCTTCATTTTATACATGGCCTTACCTTTGTTGGTATTTAAAAAAACTTATTCTGGCTTGTCCCAAGTTTTCCAAGTGATACAATCTGCACTGTATCAGAAGTAGATTATCGCTTTGGTTTTTTTTGCTCACTATAAAAACTTCTAAGTGCTGT
This sequence comes from Anseranas semipalmata, assembly GCA_013399115.1. NCBI lineage: Eukaryota > Metazoa > Chordata > Aves > Anseriformes > Anseranatidae > Anseranas > Anseranas semipalmata. Next base: position 1,024,220 of record VXAA01001874.1, read on the forward strand.
TTGTTCCTAGGTTGTAGAGCAACATGGAATAAAGTGGGGTCAAAATATATAAGCTCTGTAGGATGCTTAGTGCTCTCTCAGTATTCTCATATTGACACTCCATTGAAGCTTTAGAAATACGAGCAATTGAACAGGCTTTTTTTGGCCAGCATAGTTAAGGACAGTATGTGTAATAGTTACCAAATGAATCATAAGAATAAAGCTTGTCTGTGTAGTTTTTAATATATGCAAGATAGACCACATTAACTTTTTTAATATTCTGATTTCTTGATCAAAATATTAGACAATCCTAAATAATATACTTCGGACATTAACTCTGACCATTACTACTTCTTTATGATCTGAAAGTGCTGAGTTTGTTTTTCTGTGAAACTGTGATATTTAACATTGCTAATCTTTGCTTTTTTTGCAATAACAATAATTTAAAATAGTAACCCATCTTGTCTTTTATCCAGACCGCTGGAGTTTCTTCAGGCTCAGATGAAAAACAGTATTCATGTTTTTGGGATGATATGGTTGACCTTAACCTGTACTTTAAAGAAGTTTAATAGTATTTGTTGTTATATTGGGAAGCATTTTATTGTGGCAGCAGGATGTGGTTTTAACTGTCTGTTTCTTTTCCTCAGCTGTTTTTGTTTTGCAGATGTTGTGCCTTTGTTTTTGTTATTGACAGACAATTCAGTTGTTCTTATGTATGACAACTTTTGCCTTTTTTTTTTTTTTTTCGTCTTGGTATCCTGTTTGCCCTTCTAGGGCTAGGGATCTGCCTTATCCTTTTGCCTTTCAGTTTTACATATTTTTCTAACTTGTCACATTCATTGTCAGTGCTTCTCTTGCCGTTTCTAATGAGTGTTTTTTTCCTTTTTTTTTCTAGTTATTTTCACTTCCTTTGTAAACCATGCAGTTTTTCATCACTCCAGGCTTTTTCTCAATGGTGTCATTGTGGCTTCTGGGGCATCTAGTAAAACGCTTAAACTGTAAATAGTTGAAGCCTATATTTTCTTCTACATGTTTTCTTCTGAAAGTGTAACAGTAACTGATTTTTAACTTTCTGAGGCAGGCTCTCTTAAGGCACCTGTGATAAATACCAGCTTTGACCTAAATTTTTGTGTTGGCTCCATTTACCTTTACATATTAAGCACACTCTCAATCTCTCTGATTTCACAGAATTTTAGTCTTTCAACAGCACTTACTTCCCTGTGTGTACCCTTTTGCTCAGAAGATCAATGGGACATTAAAATTATGGAAAAGGGTAACACTAACTTTTCAGAAGTTTTAGTTTAAGGGAATAAAGAAGAAAATGTTTTAAAAAGTTTGCTAGTTGCTTTAAAAACTGGATAGTTTTGCCATTGATACTGACATGTTTAGATGGGCGCAGCCTCAGTAATTTATATTTCAGCGTTCACGCTGTCCTCTGCTGCTTTTCAGTGACAGCATGAGATAAGGATTGGACTTTCATAGCACCCCTGCAGTTGAGAGAAACGCTGGAAGCTGTTACGAATGAGGCTGCTCAAAAAAGCTGGGGCGTCTTCTAAAGTCCGAGGGAGTGTGGCTGAGCTGAACCCCCAGGCCTGGCATGCACAGTATGTGGTGTAACATCAGACTGCAGTTTTGAAATCTAGTAGTTCCTTCCTACACTCCTAGGATGCCCTGAGGTCTCGGAAGTGTTTCCTTGATTGTCCCTGTAAGGGGGAAGGTACCAAAACCGGAGGGTGGTGGGAATGCTGTGGCCAGAGCTTGGGAGGCTGCTCAAGTCAGGTGCGGAGGAAGATGGAGGTGACTCGAGGAGGAGGGAGCGCACTATAAGGGAACAGAGGACATCAGAGTGCGCTTTGAAAGCGCTCATATTGCCAGATTGTGTTTAAGCTGATCTGAAGTCACCAAGGAAGCCAAACACAGTCCCTTCCCCTTCCTTGGGTCAGCTCTTGCAGTGTGTGGCCAGCAGGTGACTTGGGATACTTCTCTCTTTGCAAGTCTGTGATCTGACCTGGCTGCACTGCTGTGAGAGCTGCTCGGACGGGCAACGGAGAACAGGCGGCCAGGCCCATGGGTGCGACCACCCCTTGTGACGGCAGGGCAGCGTTAGCTGGACTTGAGCTGATGGTGAAACCTACCTTTAAACAGTTCCAGCTGTGCTCAGCTCTCACTGATACTCATCTGATCACAGAGTGAGCCAGTTCAGGGCATAAATTGATAGAGGATTAATCCCATACAAAAAAAAATGTGAAAAACTTTCTGCAAGTTCACTAGACCCGCTCACTGTAGGATCAAATGTACTACAGTACTGATGGAAGGTAGAGGATGAGGTGGTGTGACCATCTGGGAAGGTTCGGAGTCGGTGAGACCGCTCTTCCGTAGCAGACCACAGAGTTACTAAGCTGTCTTATCCTCCGTAACGCCGGCCGTCAGCATGGCGGGGGGCACCTCGTGCACCCTGGTTGTGGTAGATGAACCGGCCGTGTTTATCACAAGTGGGAGTGAGAGGTTGATCGCTTGGTGACTGGTTTGAAGGACCATTTGCTGGCGAGGATTGTGGTGGGAATGGTGAATTGGAGTTCTCCATTAGGAATTGCTGCAAGTTGCACTAATGTTCTTTTTTTTTTTTTCTGGTATGTGCTAAGGAGAAAAGAGAGGGTTCACGGCTAGACAGACTGCTGGTTCTGTAATGTGCACTTGCCAGTTCTGTAATCCTCAACTTATTTATTTTTCACTGTTTTGCAGAGATGTTAGTTGCAAGCTCACTAGACAGCATAATTTGTATTTGAAGTGTGTGCCATGGCAAATACTTGTTGAATAAGGCAGAGCCTTCAGTATGCTGGATTTTTATTCTTTTTTAACTATGTCATATTACCAGAATTTAAAATTGGATGAAGAATCTTTACCTTTGAGAAAGAATTTTCTGAATATCCTTTTCTGGGAATTTTCAAGTGTTTTTTCTTTTTTCTTTTTTTTTTTTTTCCTCCAAGTAGTTGAGTAACAGGATTCAGCTATACGCAAGCTTAGGTGAATTTATGGAGGTTAGCACTTGGGGAACATAAAAGCAAAATTTGTAATTGGTTTTAAGTTATTCTTGTGAGGGCTGATTATTAATGCTAGGTCTCTCAGGGATATTTTTGATGTTAAATGAGAGGTCTACGAGCTCTCGCGCTCTGAGACCTAGACCCGTTTAAATCATTAAAAAAAAAATACGGTTTTGTTTCTGTTAAAATACTGAGATTTTGGATGAGAACACAGCGCATAACTCTTGGAAACGAAGACCAACAGAGATGTAGGTACGTGTTGATACAAGTTGCTAAATAAAACAAAAGTTGTATGCACTTGCTAGGAGGAGAAAAAGTACTTGTGTATATTTAAGAAGTAGCAATAAGAATTCAAACTAGAAAAATGTCAATGTGCTTTGACTTGTGAGTATCTGTAGTTATTACAATCTCAAAAGCAATTATATGATTGATACATAGTATGGAAAGGTTTCCATGGACTATAAAATTATATTTGTTTTCTACATTTTTTTCTTATTGGCATGCACTTGTGAGAATCTGTAGGTTGCTTAAATGAAGTCCTATAAGTGCATAAATACAAGAGGGATCCAGAAGGCAGTGTTAACGAATCAAGTTTCTGAGGTGAGGAGTTCAGCACGCTCATACAGTGTGTGGCCTAGCCTGACAAACCTTTGGTACCAGCACTTCTGGCTATTATCGTTACGGAAAAGCTTTGTTACTACCATCACTAAGAACAATTATTGTTTAGAATAAACCATGTGGTCCGTTTAATATCTTCTAGTACTCAGCAGGTGTATTGTGCCTGTTTTACTTTTTTGTTCATGTTCCTAGGAGATAAACTGCTTGGGTACATAAGGGTATAACCAGAAAAAAACATAGAACATAATTCTTTAAATCTGTAAATAATGTAATAAAGCACTCACACTTCTCTTAGTAACAATTAGCTTAAGTACCTAAAATAGGAGATAGCTACTGATATATGATACCTTTGTATTTATATATCTTAAACTTGTATTTACTATTTCTGAAAATTCAAAGCCTTTTACACGGAAATTATGTGATTAAGTACATTTTAAACCATAGTATTTTAAGCTTTTAAATATTTTAACCATTACAAATGCTAGTAAATGCATCTGTCTTAATGCTTGCTGGTGACACTACATGTGCAAATACAAGACCTGAAAAGCCCACTGGTGAAGTTAGTATTGACTAAAATATAGCATTCCTCAACGTAGAAGCATCTGTAAGTAAATGACTAGAAGGTGGTCAGCTAGTGATGGACACTTGCTCTGGACAAACAGGACTTAGCTGCTACCAGCTGTGCCTTAAATCAGATGGTCTCTGACCTCGGCACGCAGCGGTTGGATTAAAGGCTCTGGTTGAGCATCTCTGACTCCTCGTTATGTAAAAATTTAGATCTGTGCTGGAGTGTGCAGGATTATTCACTTTGTGTGACGGCTGTCTGTCGCTTGTAGGTGGAACTCTGCATCAGCAGAACTACTTTGTCATGTTTGGGATGGAGCTTTGCTCAATTTATTTCGCTTCTTTTTAAAGAAAGTGTTGTCGTCTTCAATTGTAACTTGCTTTCAAAATAAAATCAAAGTTGTTTTAGGTACAGATATTTTTTTCCATTGTGTGTTAATTCTGTAATTAGCTTCTCCAGGGATTTTTCACAAATTATCTTACTTTCTGTGGGCATGTCAAGGATCCATGCAAATAGGAGGGAAACCATGAAACAGACTTAACAAGATGCTGTCAAATGCAAAAAGTCATGGAAAACAGTGACAGAACTGCCATTGGATGGAAGATATTTTTTTTTTGTCAAGTCATACTCATTTTGTGTAATTGAATGCTATGCTAGAGGGCAGGGAGAATCCCAGCGTAAATTGTATGGGTCCAAGTAGAGTAAGTCAGGTAGTGTGTATTTATAAGCCAAACACCAAACCTTTTTTTAAATGTATTATCAGCTGTTAGATTAGCTGTTACCAGTATCACCTGCAGTTTTACTGCTGTTTCTGGAGAAGAAAAAGCTATTCTGACATGATTCTGACTAAAATTAAGCCACGATAACTTTCGCCTCTGTTTCTGTGACTGTGCTGCAGAATTAGGTGAAGGGGTAGGGACTGGAAAGTATCATCAATTTTAGAAGAAGAACTTCCATTAAAAATGTTAAAATAGTAACATTGTCTTTTTTTAGGAATGTAATTGATTTGTTTTGTATTTATTTTGTGAGCATTTCTCTATTCATATTAGTCCCGGAGTGGCTAGTGTGTATGTATTTATGCACTGGTGTGGGTCTGTATGTGTAATACACAAGTAAGTATAAATAAATTTGTCTTTATAGATTCTTGCACTTCTTTAAAAGTGGGAGGAAAATTGGGAAAGCTTATTAAAAGCAATGTGTTCTAACAAATGAGGCACTGAGAAATCGAATACACAAATGTGAGGGAAGGAATTCTTTAATATTAACCCCCAGTAGTCTGTGTTAAATATAACACGCACACAAGGATTGTTTCATTATTTAGCTACCCTGAAATAGTATGCTTAGTTGCAGTTGCTTCTGATTTTATCAAGATTCTTTCAATTGCAGCCAGATACTGAAATATAAAGTCATCAGTAGAAAAATATTTATATCAGGCTGCCTGTTATGATTTTTCCTGTTTTCATTAAGAAACACAGGAAATAGTATGCGATATTTTATTGAAGGTAAGGCTTTTATTTCTACCTTTTTATTTTAGACCTTGTTAGTATTTTCTTTTTAACTGTCTGTTAATTAACTTGGTCACCGTTCCGAATTTGACTGTCTGACTTCGATCACGGTATCTCTTCCTTGCAGCAATATTGCATAATGTTAAAGGAAAAGCAGTTCTAGCCATCTGTTAGTGCCTACCAGAGCCATATGTAGCAGCTGTAAGCAGCAGTATTTTCCTCCCTTCCTTATGTCCGAGCAGGCATATTGACCTTCTGCTATATATAATTGAGAATTATGAAATTGCTATCACAGAATAATTTCATCTTGGTCATCTTATTCTTTCATGCATAACTTCTTAATTTTTTTCTATGAATACTGTTTTCAGAATTATCTTTAAACTTATTTCATGTTTGGCGTGTTTGATTGGAAGAGATTAAGATTTGAGTACTGAGGGGAAATCTGCATAACTTGTGCATTTGGTTATGAAGAGAACTGATTGGGAATGCCCATATTGTTTGTGTTTGTGCTTAGAAGTAATTCTTTTTTTTTTTTCCCCTCTCCCCTACATTTCTTTCCTTCTCTTCTTAGGCTTATTTTTCATATTTTGCTTTGTTTTCTGTCTTCCCAACTTATTGGTCCTATTTTCCAGAGGAGGTTCCCTTTTCTCTTGCACCATGTTTTCTTCTTTCCAAAATACATTTTTCAGCCTCTTTCTCTCTCTGCCTCATTTTTTCCCTACCCTTCATTACTTATGCATCTGTGCAAGCAATCTGTACAATTTGTGACTAATGAGTAATGACAAACTAGCCACAGATGCATGTGAGTGATCAGGGCACTGTCAGAGGATAGTCACTGAAGTGGGAAGCTCATCTAGAGTAAGGAGTAATGAGGGAGCCAAGTTTAATTATAAATAAATAAAAGTCTGTTTCTCTTCAACCTTCCCAGCCAACCAACTCTACCTGTTCCTAGAAGCAGCATCATTGTCTTCATCCTGTCAGCCTGGTGTCCTTCAATGTTTGAAAACCTGAGTGTATAATTCAATGATTGCTTAGTCAAATTAACAGTCAGCAGCTGCTGTTATGTTTTTGCTGCCTTGTTTCCCTGTGGCTGTGGAGCTTGTCTTCTCGCAGCAGAAACAGATTCAACTTGCTGACCCGGTAAAAGAATCACGCAAGAAACAGAAAAGCCTCGTCCTTTTTCCTCTAAGAACTGAGTTGGCTGCCTGCGGCTGCGGCTCTCGGTACCAAGCTGGCTGGGTGGTGCGGTGCAAGCACGTAGCCAAGAGCAATGGGGGAGGATGGACAGAGAAATGACCTTTCTCTTTTAGCAACGGTAGACTGTTCACTTGGCTCAAGGCACCCTTGGAAATGGCTCCTTGGAACAGGATGAAGCAAGCAGAGATGTCGTGTTTGCAACCTGCTTGTTTTAAGTCAGTGAAATCAGGCTTTGTCTCTACTACCTTCTATTCAGCTTTCCTGGCGTTCAAGCAGGGAAGAGTGGGGAGATGGAAAAGCTATTGACAACAGATCAAAATATCAAAATAAATGATTTCAGTCAGGTTTTCGTCTTTGAATTAGCTATTAGTGGTTTCTAACAGTGGATCATCATTGTAAAATTAAATTTCCCTGAGAATTCTTTTTATCATAAAAGGGAAAATATTTTAACACTTTAGGAATATTCTTGAAGCCATTTCTGAACATGGTATATGTTGTAGGCTTGATCTGATACGTCATTACTTTACTATCAGTCTGTCATCTATTTATAAATAAAAAAATGAAAGAAAACCCATAATAATTGCAAGGACTTTAACTGTTTTCCTAAACAGTGAGGGGACGTGAGTTTAGAGGAGCTTCATTCTTTGCTATTTTAAGTGAGAACTTAAAAGAAAATGACAGTGGAAGTGAGAAGACACAAAGCCCTACGAAATGCACAATGTAAACAGATCATTATTTTTCACTTTTTTAATGTTTTTTCCTGTTTCTTTAATAATGATGGGTAAATATTCATGATCAGAATAGGATTTATAAGCAGAGCTTTTCCTTCCATCTGACAAGTTGAAGGAAATAATCTGTACTTTTGTGTGTTTTAATAAACTCCAAAAATAGATGCTGTCTGAATGTCATGACTTATGATTTCTTTTATCTTAGCTGCTGGTGCAGCATGACTGACACTGGACAGACACATCCCCGATACGTCCCTGTACCCGGTCCTACCAGGGACGAGCAGGTCAGAAGGCAGCTTTGTTCAGGTGCTGTTCTGCTGGTGTACAGCTGCGCCTGCACGGACCATGGCTGTGACTAACTGAAGCCGTTATCTTTGTAGTAATGCACAGCAAGATTGGTTAATACCAATAGCTTTCTAAACAGTAACCTTTTAAAATTACTATGCCAAGCTTTTATAAAATACAAAATTTACCCAAGAAGGTGGTAGAAGGACTGCTTGCTGGTTCTTAAGCTTTGTCATGGTATTGTTCTAAAGGCATGGGCTCTTTATGTAGTTCTGAGCCTTCGATACAGAATCACAGAACCATTTAGGTTGGAAAAGACCTCCAAGATCACCTAGTCCAACCTATAACCTAACACTGCCAAGTCCTCCACTAAACCATGTCCCTAAGCACCACATCTAAACGTCTTTTGAATACCTCCAGGGATGGTGACTCGGCCACTTCCCTGGGCAGCCTGTTCCAATGCCTCACAACCCTTTCAGTGAAGAAATTTTTCCTAACATCTAACCTACACCTCCCCTGGCGCAACTTTAGCCCGTTCCCCCTCGTCCTATCACCGGGCGCATGGGAGAAGAAACCAATATGATTGTTCTTGTCTTTCGCAGTCATTTTATCTTTCAAAGGAGTTGGACAGCTTCCTCCAAAAACATGGTTATGTTTAGTTGTGCACTTCAATATTGAAAAAAAATGCAGTGGTTGCATTTGTCTCAGGTATTTGAGTGGTCAGCTCTTTCTGTGTGCCTTTCTGTACAATTATGCTAGAAAACAGCAACTGCTGTTGAAGTATTGCTGCTGAACAGGAATGCCCTCAGATTTTGTTACAAGGCAGGTTTTTAGTTGTGTAGGTATCATCTGACTCATGGGATTAACATTTTCTGTGTAAAAAAGGTTACTTAAGCATCTTGCAAATGAAATAATGTAGTGATTGCTCAAGATGTCTTCATCTTTTCAGTCCTGTATTTTTCCCTGTGTTGTATTAGCATTACTCGGACTGGAGAGGCCTCATGTGAAAAACCTTGTATGGATAGGACGATTGTTCCGTGACAATGGACGGAAAGTGAAATATTCAGTGTAGATTTACAAATGACTGCAGAATCAAAAGCTGAAGGCTCAAGGAAAGTGTTTATCAGCTGTATTTGGTAGACTCTGAGATAACACCTTGAGCATGGATCTGTTGTGGATTCACTTGATGTAGGTCTTGCAATGATCTCAACAGTACAAAAGGAGATAAAAAGATACGTTTGAAAAAACATATGCATACTGTTGTTACCCTTAAGTGCTTAGTAAAAGGAGTAGGTAAGCGGTAGGAGGGGCTGATGAATATCATCTCTCACTTTTTCTTGATTTACATAGTTAATAATTAATATTCAAGCTTTTGCTGTATTCCCATAAACTCTTGTGAAGGCATTAGTATAAGGCTCTGGTTTCATGGTCACTTCAGGCTGACATAAATACGCATCGCTTCTAAGCAGGCAGCTCTCTTGACTCCCTGGTGTGGGCCCAAGGGAACAGAAGCCTGGTTTGTGTGCTTAAAGTGGTCAGGAAAATGCAGCTTAAGAGAAGTAGTGTTCCCTAGTAAATTAACATCTGCCTGAAAATAAGTTTCTCAGTTTGCTTTTAATAGCTGCTAGAGAACAAGACAGATTCCCCCACCACCACCCTTTCAGCAGCTGTGGAAGGCAGAAATATGCTACGCTAAGATCTCCTCATCGGGGTATTCCAGGACAGCACGTTTCCTTTGTTCTGGCCTCTGCCTGTTGGATTTTTCCCTTTAGCTTTTCAGGGTCTGAGCATTACCATTTGAAAAATCCTGGTGTGATTGTACTGTGTAATAATAGGTGATCAGTCTGTATAAATTCTTTTTTCTAATGAAGGAAAACCGCATGGCATAAAGGAATGAATGCAGTATGCTATTATATTTTACTTTGTTTCTCGTTGTAATGTCATCTGGTGCTTTTTTCAGCACCTTTACTCCAGCTAACACTCCGGTTTATCTAGTAGCTGGGGTGGGGGGAAGTTTGGTTAAGCTGTTGCCTTCCTCAAATACAAAATGAAGGTATGGTTCTGGGTAGTAAGAGAATAGGTTGTAACTTGTGGTTTGGATGACAGCAGATGCCCTGTTACAGTTTTAGGATTTCTCCTGGAGAGATGGCAACAGAGCAGCCTTCCTGCCGGGCTGGAAGCTGGAATGCTTAATTGGTTAATCTCAATAGGTTTTCAGACTTAGAAAAACAACGAAAAGGTTGAACACCACAGACAACATTGTGGTCATGAAAATGGAGACAGGCTTGTTGTAGAGTTAGGTGTGTCAGTATTCAATGCTCTGGTTTCTGATTTTCTGAGATGTGATAGTTGGGTCAGACTGCTGTATGTCACGAGGACTGACCGGGTGTTTTTCAAAGACGCCTGAAACTGGGAATGAGTGAGGAGAAAGGGAGCAGTTCTGCCCCCTCTTTCACAAGGGGATTCCTGTTTTGTTGCTGTGGGCTGTTTCCGTTCCTGATACATCACTTGTCCCTGCACTACTTGCGTCCTCATCTGTAGCGAGGATTCGTCTGGTTTGGGTCATCTTCAGGGACTGCACCTGCCAGCCATGACTGAAAAGCGTAAGCTCCTGCTGTTTGAAGTAAAAACCAAGGCACAGCAATTAGGTCCCAAACAGGGCTATTGCTTTGTTAAAAGCTTGTGCTTATACTTTGAGATGATGGGGAATCAAGAAATAGAGGATACAAAATACTATTTTATCTCATAAAGTACAAAATAAAGTTTGCATTGTTTACCTAAATATGTGTTACAATCAGGAAAAAAAAGGTAGGCTTGTCCAAACTTAATGACAGACTTGTGTGTATGCCATGTTCTGCTTTTCTTCTGGGCCCAAATGCTAGCTTGATTTGGAGGAGGTACTTTGTGTGTCAAGAGTTTGACAGTTCTAAGGGATCTTCACATTCAGTCCTTGGTTTTGACTTTATCCTTTTGCGTTTGTTTCTGAAGATTTTTGCTTTACTAGCTCTCAGTGTTACTATGTTGTAAAGTTCTTATTAAAAAAACAGAACAAAACAAAACAAAAAAACTTGAATCTCTTGAAAGGCCTTTTATGTATAAAATTTCTGTAGTCAATATTAACTTAGTACAATTTAGTGCTATAAAATGTAGTGCTTAATGCATTAAAATCTTTCTTCATTTGACTTTTTTCTTTTCTGAGGACATTGTATATGATGTGGAAGCATGTTCAACTTAAGTTATTCAGTTCTGATACTAATACTGAGAGTTTTGTGATTTGTAGCTAGACAGCCTTCTTGGCAGTTTACTTCAAGGTTATAACTGGTTTAAGTTTTAGACTTTCGCTTAAGTGACACTACAATATGTTGAAATCTGGAAATAGATTATAAAAATGTATTTTTCAGATAGAATTAAATCTTGCCTTTTGTCTCTGTGAAAGAGATACATAGTGCATGTAATAATTTTAGGCTAGAAATACCTTTAAAATACCTTCAATGGGAAAACACGTAATGACTGATCCGACTACCAGCACACGGTTATTGGGAAGGCTCCATGTTTATACAGCTGAGGTGAGGAAACTCCAGATTTAGAGAATCCAAGGGTAGAGTTTACTTGTCTGCGTGCAAGTTCAGTATTTAAGCTCCTGTTGCAGTCAACAAGAGACAACGCTGGCCGACTAGCCGAAAGTGGGCACAGTAAGGAGTTGCTCATGCTTCTTGTTGTGACAAACAGCTCCTTTCTCAAGAAGTAACTGCACGGATGAGGGAACGTATAACATTTTACTAAGATCAGTTCAAATACATTTTTTGAGTTTTCAGAGCTTCTTTTTGCTTTAATGTTACTCATATTCAGCACAGCTGCATAAAATTGAACAATTGATACACAGAGGCAATCAGCTATAGTATTTGTAACAAATGGAAAATAGAGAAACGGCATAAAATACATTCAATTTCAACTTGCTGAATTGATTCATCTGAATTTCTATGTGCGTGCAGCTTTTAAAGAAAAATGGTATGCTGCTACCCAAGTGATCTATCAGTGCAGTGTTTTAAATGTAAATTCCACCAAGGGAAACATTAAGGGTTGAAGTGATGCTGTTCATCAAAATAATTAAGTAAATACAGAACTGTATCTGATGAAGAATGTGTCATGCTGATGCCATTTATTTTTGTTCTGAGGAGCTCTGACAAAGTATTAAGTTAAATTTCCTGTGTGACCTGATCTAGGTGTTCCTGCTCTGGCAGGGGGATTGGACTAGGTGATCTTTCAAGGTCCCTTCCAATCCCTAGCATTCTGTGAAATTCCATTTTTTAAATTTTGTGTCAAAAAGAGACCCATTGATTAAACATCACCTCTGAAGCTGAGTTGAGGGACTTGAATCGAACAATCCGTAAAGTATCAGTAGCTTCCAGTCATTAGTATTAACCATTCCCAAGTATTTATTTTATATAAGATATTTGTGCAATTTGAAGTATAAAATTTGTAGTAGCAGTGAGACTTTTTCAATTTGTGGCCAATAGCTTTTTCAGCTTTGATATACTGTGTGTATTGCATTTATTTAAATAAATAAATAAAAATGCTTTTTCTCTTTGTTAGCCTTCTTAAAACTACCTCAGAAAAGGATTTGCCAGAACTCTGCTGCTACAGGTAGCATCTTCTGTAAGGTGTTTTTAAATTTATTCTCACAAATACAGTGGCTTACTTTGCAAAATGTAGCAATGTGGCCAGTTAGCTGACCACCCTCAGATTTAGGTTTATAGTGTATTAAACTGGGTACTTATTTTAGTTTTACTTACAGTTTTGCATTTTATTTTATTTTTCTGAGAAACTTCAGTAATGCTCATTTTGGTGTTCTAATAACAGGTTTGTCTTTTTTAGGAAATAAAGCCTCAAAGCCATTACAACCATGGATATAGTGAATCTCTTGGACGGAAAAGCCACATTGATGATTATAGCACTTGGGACATTGTCAAAGCCACACAGTAAGTTTATTTTTGAGTGTTAGGTTTGTCTGTCTGTCTGTATTAGTTGAAAAATAGTAAAATGTGTTTTTTAATGTGCAGAAAGTTGAGGGCTAACTGTATTTGTAGATACAATAACACAAGGTTTTAGAAGGGAACTCTACAGTTTAAGATGGTTTATAAGCATTGTGTGAATTATGCAGGAAGCATTGTGGTAAGCTGTAAATATAGGTGGTTGCTGCGCAGATTGTTGGAAGAGAAAATACAGTTTTCTTCCTGCTTGTACTGGTGTTTATTTTCTGTTAGTGATGATTAAGAGGTAAGTGGGCAACATATTGGTACGCAGACGTGAGGGTTTCCTTGAGTTCTTGGCATCATTTATAGGTTAGAAAGAATGTGTCTGTATGTAACTTCCTTCATCATCTCTAATTCTGCAATTTCTGTGCTGCTATGAAACCGAGTTTATTGCTGAGAAAAGATTGTAGGAGTAAATTGTGAGAAAATTTCATTAATAATTGCTTTTTTAATGCGGATTAATTGTATAGAAGGCAAATCTCTATAGTCCTGTAATACATAGTAACTCACAAGACCTTTCGAGGAATTGCCACGGAAATACTTTTCAGCTTTCCATTGTTCACTGTTCAGAAACCACCACCATCACTTTCACCTTTCTTCTTCAGTAAGCTGAAATGATAATTAAAAAAAACATTTCTTGTGTTGTTACTTTGAATGACTATTATGTATATTGCCGAGCTATTTGCCTTAAAAAATAAAATAAAATAAAAAAATCTTTCCATGCTGAAAGAACCTTTGCAGCTCAGTATTTGACATAGGCCACACTTAGGTTTGGGAAGTATGTACTTTCCTTCACCTTTTGAGTTGTGAGGAAGTTAACTTCCTGATGTAGATGTTGACTGACTCTGTAATTGTTGCTCTAAAGACTTTAACAGTATTACTACAACCTATAATCCTCTTATCAGGGGATTCCTGGAAATGAAACCACTGGTGTAACACTGAACTAGCTGCTGCTTAAAGGCATGGGACTGTGACAGCAGAAGTGATGGTCTTGCAAATTACCTGCTTCCATTTTTGTATGCTCATTGTATGCTTGAAACCCTGAAACACATTTGTCTATTATCCCTCAAATTAGGTCGATCTGTGCTTTCAGTTGAGATGTTTTAATTCTTTTCTGGTCTCCTCTAACAATTAACAGGGCTGTGAGTTACCTGTTATGTTCCTCCACAGTCTTGGTGTGATGCTATTGGTGAGATGTCCTCTCCTCTGTAAGAGAGAACTACAGTTTCCTATCACAGCCTGAATGCTTCATAGCTCAGGGAAAGGTGACTCGCCGTGGGAATACAAACAAGCAATGCTGGTGGTATTCCTTGGAACCTCCCTGACTAAAGGGAAACCTCACCTTTATTTTAAGTATTTACTAGGATTTGAAGGCCATGTTTTGTAAAACAGCTGTCTTTAAGGGGAGAAAACCAAGTATTGTAAGGCTTGCAATAAAATAAAACTCTCAATATATTAATTCAATGTTATTAAAAAAAAAAAGCCTTAAAGATGGTCTCCACATCACTGACAAAGGTGAAGGTTCACTTGATAAACAGCAATGGTGAAAAGGTGCATCACTCATACGTAGTTCCTATTAAGATGAACAATGTAGTTACTTTTGTAGAAATATAACCTCTTTTACATTAGTGAAAAATAGGTGATCTTATCCTCTACCACTTGTGCTCAAAAATCATTGTTCACTTAGATTAAAATAACTGATTTAGTTTTCTTTTCAGTTCAGTGCTAATATAAGTTAGATGCTACAAAAAGCTTTGTTAGAAAAATAATAATTAAAAAAAAAAGAACACTCATCTGTCTCCTAGAACTCCTCTCCCCAGGCAGTTCAGTAAGTTCAAGGAAAATGTAGCAAAACAGAATAAGAATTATTTCAGTCTTCTGAGTTTTGGTGTTTTTTTTTTCCCAAGTTCAGGTATGTAGCATTCAGCGGAGGATTGGCAGCACAGTTGTTTGATTTTTGTTGTGTGTGTTTTTTCTTTTTTTTTTTTCCAGAACACTTCAAAAATGTCCCAGAAGAACATAAGTTTTCTCAGTGTGATAACAGCAGATGATAGCTGGGGTGCTTACTGTTAGTAAAATGAAATCCTGTTGTTCTCAGGACTGATCTGAGAGCTAATTATAGTAATTCTGTTTCTTAAAAAAATAAAAAAAAGAACAACAAAACACTTTTTTAGAAGACAAACTGATCTATCTGATTTTGTCATCCAAATATTTGGCATTTCATGTAAGACCACTTAAATTGTAGGCTTCTTGACAGATAAAAGGTGTATTTCACCGTAGCATAGAGTTGTCTGCTATCAGGTTTGTGATAATCCACGCAGGAAGCAGTCAGTCACATCATATTAGTAGCTAGTCAGTCATTTAACTTTTTTCAGTCACTGTTGTTCATGCTGTATTTCATGTATTGCATTATTAAAATTTTCTACTGTGCAATCAACTAGCTTTGTTTATTGTTGCAACATATATTGAAGTGGAGAACATGGCTCCTTAACCTTTAATGATGATGATGAAAAATTGAATGAAAATATTTAATTCCTCTATACTCTATATATGCTGTTTGGCTGTAGAATTCCACTTTGAGATGTTGACTTTGTTGGCACTTGATTACAGAGAAATAAAAGTGTTAGTAAAATTATGCATTTGCTTTTACGTTTTTTGGCAGGTCAAAATGATAAGAGCTTGCAAGCTCCACACATTTTTCCAGAAGAATATTTTGTTCTTTGTTTCATACCATGTTGGACTGTTCATATGCTTTATCTTGTTAGTTTGTAATTTGAGCACTTATTAAATTAACATACTTATACACTGAGCTACAAATCTGATAACCTCTAAAATCGAGACTTTGTATGGAAAAGAACAGTTCGGTCAATGTTCTCACTGCAAGGAGTTCATCAGTATTTGTGTTTTTCTCCCACTACATTCCTCATAAGTTCATGCATAGAAGTGGGTCTACGCATGATTCGCACCAAAAATACTCTGTGTATTTTGCAGAAACTTGCTGGACTAAAAATGACAGTGTTTGGTTTTAATACACATTTGATAAGAGGGACACTTTTCATCGGCTATTTTACAACATGTCCAAAGACATCTAGCTAGAGTTAAAAGTAGTAGTATCTTAACCCTTCACCTTGTAACATCCACAAGATGTTTGTAATCTCTTGGCATCTTGTATTCGGTTATAGCAAAATTCAGGTTGATTCTTGTCAAGTTTCCATGTTTTTGAAAGTAGAAGCGGGCTACTCATGTATTTGAAAATGTATTTTCAAAGCAGTAGTAAAAAATGGGCCATTCTTGCTTTTGCTGTTGCAGTGGAGGAATGTTAGGTACTAATATTTAGCAAGTACTTCACTTGGGACTGCATGGAAAGTCTTTACATTTCTTCTATCTCTAAAAAATGAAGGGTGGTCTGTGTACCATTTTAGTTTCTCTATGGTATCTGCTCTCACTAGAGGTGAGAGTGAATGGAGTTTTGTATAAACTAGGAAAAGCCATAAGCTATTTAAAAGTGAAATGTAATGGGGATATTTTGGGTCTGTTTATTTCCATCTCTTATGGGTAAGCATCAGTAGCTCTGCATCGTCCGAGCTGGAGTCAACTTCAAATATGATGACTTAGGAGACGTACCATGTTAACATAGTAACTTAAAGTTCATTGCTGACTGTTTTGTTTTACATCTTTTAAGCCATGAAACTAAGGAAAAATAGCTACTGTTCACAGGTGGAGAAGTATATGGTGGGTTATGACTAGAACTAACTCTGAGACAAGTTAATCCTTGCTTTGTGATTTTCAGCTGAGTGAATAGGCACCTTCTGCTTGCAGTGAACTTGAGCAAATTCCAACTGTTAGAAGTGTGTTAAATAACTATTATGAATATTAGTATTAAACATTAATGATAATAAGAATTGCATTCGTGGGTTCTGTAAGATTGATTCCTTGTGCTCAAGTATTATGATTTCATTATTGCAACATTAACTTTTCTGTTAGTTTTATTCACCAAGATCATTGAAAATGAGATTTGTGTGCATTGTGAAATGGTGCAACACAAAATATGCTGGATCTTTGCTGAAACTTGCTCAGAGAAAAAAGTTGGATAAATTTGAGAACTTTCTGTTTTCCCCACCATTTCTTACCATTCATAGTGTACCTAATAAAAAAAAAAAATAGAATACTTGCAGAATAATTCAAATTGGTGAGGGTTGGCTAAAGTGACGATTACTCCTGTTTTTTTCAGCCATCCAGAGGAGAGGATGGTCAGACTGTGACAAAGGTACACACATTCTTTGCCTGCTCATTTCAGCCCATGAAGTTTATATACATATCAGTTTCAGCAATATAATCCAAGTTCAAATGGAAGGGTTTTGTTTTTTTTAACCACATTTACAATATAGCCACAACTGTCTCACCAATCTGAGGCTTTGGAATGTGTGCAACAGCTGAAGTTCTCTTGTCTCTCAGCATCATTGTTCATGGTTCATTAAGCAGCTCTCGAGTTTGCTCAAGAGCAGCTTTGCTGTTGAAACCAAAGCTGTCTTACTGTTACCACACAACAAAAAAAAAATGCGTGCAAGGCTATGTTAGTATTTAACCACCATTATTCATGGGAATGAAACTTCAAAAGATGAAAGAAGAGAGAGATTACTTTTATACTGATTGCATTTCCAGTTAAAACAGCTTTGATTGGATTTGCCATGATAGCAAGATGAGGGAATAGTCTCCTGGCTTACCTACTGATTGTTGGCCTGGTGATGTGTTCACTGAAGAGAGATTCTTACCCAGTATTGTGGCCAATTCTATGTTGATTATATGGCAAAGCTGTCAGTGTCTATTTCCAAGACTGTGCTTGCAGACAAAAAAAAATAATAAATGGATTACATATTTAAAGCGCAAAGGGATTCTAAAATATTATTCTTGAAAGTATTAAATTTAGAATATCTTTAATTTATGATGACAAAATACTATAGCTAACTGAAATGGCTTAGACTGTGACAATGAAATGAGCTTGTGCAATGGTATTTTTGCTCTGGAAGAACTAGTCCCTTTTTTCTCAAGAACAAGACTAGTTCAATAGTATACCTTAATTATATTGCATTGATGATTACAAATATCACCCTCTAGAGTTCAGCCAGATGCTGAATTTGTTGTATTTAATGTACTAATCTCTTGAGCGGTTTTCAATCTTTTCCATCTTCCTCTCTCTTGAAGGAAATATACCCCTTTATAGCAACATTGTGAGTATGCTGAGTGTCTGAAATAGGTGGCTTTCGCATTTTGTAATCTAACAATGCGTCATGAACTTTTGGAGAAGACAAGGTGAAGTCAGCTGTGGCAAACTGACGAAAGAAGACTATGTAGCATGCAAGAGAAGAATGCTACGTTTCTAGGACAGAGCTCAAGAAACCATGACTACATCAGATTCAGTGTTTTCCTCTATTTAATTGTAGAGAGCATATTGTTTCCAGGAATAGGAACAAATTGCTGTAAATTCCTAACATTTTCTTCCAGGTGGTTTTTGTCTATCTAGATCCTTACATCCTCTTATGACAATAAATTAGAGTTATTAAATTATACCTTGTTACATCTTTTATAATTGGTTATGATATTCAGATGTTGTAATATGCCAATGTTATATACAGACAAGTTGGTCTAGGAAATTCTGAAATCATGTTGAAGATTGTTTTCTGTCACAAGTACTGAGTGAGCCAACTAGGAAAGGTGCCCTCCTAGATCTGTTGTTTGAGAATAGAGAAGGCCTTGTGGGAGATGCGATGTCTGTCTTGGCCACAGTGATCATAAATTAGTTGAGTTGAAACTTTTTGGTGTAATGAGAAAAAAGGTCAGCAGAGTTGCCACCCTGGATTTTAAAAGAGCAAGCTTTAAGCTACTCAGGGAGTTAGTTGGCAGTGTCCCTTGGGAACTGGCTCC
Organism: Anseranas semipalmata; assembly: GCA_013399115.1. Classification (NCBI taxonomy): domain Eukaryota; kingdom Metazoa; phylum Chordata; class Aves; order Anseriformes; family Anseranatidae; genus Anseranas; species Anseranas semipalmata. Next base: position 1,043,093 of record VXAA01001874.1, read on the forward strand.
AACAGGTTTAGGGATCCACGATAGTGGGTCGCTTTTCAAGGACCACCTCTTAAAAGCCTAGGAGCAGACAATCCCATTGCTCCCCCAAGTCAAGCAAGCGGGGTAGAAGACTGGCTTGGTTGAACAAGAAACTCCTCTTGGAACTAGGGCAGAAAAAGAAAATATGACCTCTGGAACCAAGGGCTGGCTTCACAGGGAGAGTACAGAGCTGCAGTTTGCATCTGTAGGGAGAAAACGAGAAAAGCTGAAGTCCATCTTGAGTTGACACTGGCCACTGTGGTGTCAGACAATAAAAAAAGGCTTTTTTTCAAGTATATCAACAGCAAGAGGAAGTCTAAGGAAAACATTGGGCTGATATTTGGTGAAGATGGTCACCTGGCAAGTAAGGATGAGGAAGAGGCAGAAGCATTTAGTGCCTTTTTTGACTCAGTTTTTAATATTAATGATAGATCTTGGGTTGTCTGGTCCTCTGTGTTGGAAGACCATGACTGGGGGAGAAATAACTTTCCGTTTGTGGCCACTGGAATTGTAAGGGAACAGCTATATCAGCTGAATGTTCATAAGTCCATGGGGCCTGATGGGATTCACACCAGATTGCTGAAGGAATTAGCGGATGTTATAGCTGGACCCTCTCAACAATTTACCAAAAGTCATAGGAGTCTGGAGAGATCCCTTCTGACTGGAAGCTACCCTGTGTTACACCGATCTACAAGAAGGGCTTGAGAGAAGACCCAGGAGACTACAGGCGTGATAGTCTAACCTCAGTACCTGGAAAAGTTGTGGAGAAGATTATTCTGGATGCTATCGAAAGACCCTTAAAGAACAAAGCTATTATCAGGCATACTCAATATGGGTTCATCAGTGGAAAGTCCTGCTGTAGTAATGTGATCTCCTATGATAAGGTCACCTGATTAGTAGATGAAGGGAAGGCAGTGGATGTAATCTTTCTGGATTTTAGTAAGGGCTTTGATACCATCCCTCACAGCATCCTACTGGACAAATTGTCCAACTGTGAGATAAACAGGTTCACGCTATGCTGGGTGATGAATTGGTTCAATGGTAGAGCTCAAAGGGTTGTAGTGAATGGGGCTACATCTGGCTGGCGGATGGTTACCAGCAGTGTTTCCCAGTGCTGTTCAACATTTTTATCAATGATCTGGATGCAGGAATGGAATGCATCCTAAGCAAGTTTGCTGATG
>VXAA01001874.1:1044497-1078541 GCA_013399115.1 Anseranas semipalmata
TTACTTGAAAGCACCCAGAGGAGGGCAACAGAGCTGGTAAAGGGGCTGGCAGGCACGTGCTGTGAGGGGAGGCTGCGGGCACTGGGTTGCCTGGTCTGGAGCAGAGGAGGCCGAGAGGCGGCCTCGCTGCTCCCTGCAGCTCCCTGAGGAGGAAGCGCAGAGGGAGGCGCCGGCCTCTGCTCCCTGGAGGCCGCTGACAGGACGCGCGGGAACGGCCCAGAGCTGCGCCAGGGGAGGCTCAGGCTGGGCGTGAGGAAAGGTTTCTTCACCGTGAGGGTGGTCAAACGCTGGAGCAGCCTTCCTAGCGAGGTGCCGGGTGCCCCGTGCCTGTCGGTGTTCACGGGGCATTGGGACAGTGCCCTCAGTAATAAGCTTTAACTTCTGGTTGGCCCTGAAGTGGTCGGGCCGTTGGACTGGGTGATCTTTGTAGGCTCCTTCCAACTGAACTATTCAACTCTATCTATTGTGTGGTAAGATCAGAATTTGCTATCTTTTTTTACTGTCTTGTCTCACTTCTCATTCTTGGCTAAGTTGCCTGTAGTTGTCCGAACCTGTTTGAGTGGCCCCTTCAGCTGCAGGGACAGTCAGGAATTGTATTGTGTTAACCCATTTGAACAAGCTTCAGAGACTTGTCAGGCTTAAAACCTTATCAATTTTCCTGGCAGTTACATAAGTCTGAGTGTATGTATTTTGTCTAACTGGTTGCGTCTGTTTGAGTCTTCATAAACCAAACCTCTCCTTCCCTTCCTCCGCTTCTCCCCCAGCTGATTAAAAGCAAACCTTTATTGTCAAAATAATTCATGACTGCTGCTTTTTTACTCAGCCTGAGGAACGAAGCTCTACAGGCTTGTTTCCAATTAGTATGTGCTGCAGGCAGTAGTCTTTGTTCTGCTTTTGTAATGCTTTTGAAAGATTATAGGCATGACAGCAATATCTAGCATTTTTCATAATTTCCAATGTAACTCCTAAGAAGTAGAAAACAGCATGCTTTAAGTAGGTTGTTATGTCTAGTACTTTTTTTTTTTTAATACTGTCCATCTAATCCTGTGCTTCAAACCTGGGGTGGGCTTGGAAAGCATTCCTGAGATTAGTTGACTTGAGCCAATTGAGGCTTCCCTACGGCAGAACTGTCTGGGTTGAAGATCCATTCAAATATATTAAAGAAAAAGTAAGAATGGTAACTACCCTGGAAAAAAGGTCTTGGACGCCAGTGACACCAGCTGACCCAGGTGGAGCAAAGGGGCCTTCAGTTGTCTAAGGCTGTCTCTTCTGCAGAAAGTAGAATACAGAAGCAGCATAGGGAAAATATACTTAAATTCCAACTTTGAGAGGCTGTTAAACTTCTGCTCTAGCAGAAGTCAGATGTCACAAAGAGAGGAAGCGTTGAACTTGATTTCAGGTTTTGCCCGCACCAGTCTCCTCCTTGAGACTTAAAATAGGGGGTAGAACAGTGTAAGCATCAGGACAAACAGTATTTAATGTTGGGGTTAGTCCTACGTTAGATGTATAAGTGATGTTTATGATTCCTGAGTTGTTTCAACTTTCAAAATATAGGCAGTTTTTTTTTTTTTAATGAAGGTAGCTCACATTTAATTGTTGTCTTTAATGAAAGCATTAATTTCATATTGATACAGAATTTTGAAGAGGTATGATAAAGAAAATAGTACTAGTATTAGGCAAATTGCTATTTGTTTATCTGAGAAGAAGAATGGGAAGTGTCTGAGATCTGTTAATGTTTGTAACTGATCTGATGATCTTGTTATCCACTCCACTGATTTTTTGGAAGATACTGTCAATCCAGTTATTTTGGCCTTCAAGAGATGGCAAGGAAGGAAAACAGATGTGAGAAAAAACAAATATAGCGTAGTCCCTGGGAAGAGGAGAATTTTGTTTTACAGTAGGCATCCTACTGGTCTGTATTTCACCTTGTGCTGCTGTATAGTTTGCTGTGGAGACAAGTCTTCTGTAAAATCTTGAATTGGTTAATATAACTTCTGCCAGTGGAAAGTTATTGTTGTAAGAGATTTGTATTCATGTAGCACCAGAAAGTAAAGTTCCTGCTTTGTTTCTCTTGTGTTGAAGGCTATTTATCATGATCATTATGGTGTTTGCCTAATTCATTTTTATGCAAGGCAACAGCTTTGAAAATCATGTTTTCTTCTTCAAGGTATGGAATATATGAACGATGTAGAGAGTTGGTGGAAGCAGGATATGATGTACGACAACCAGACAAAGAAAACGTAACACTCCTCCACTGGGCTGCAATCAACAACAGGATAGATCTGGTGAAGTATGTATTATGCATAAAGTTATGTATAACTAATTACATCCTTAAAAATGTTGATTGTTTTTTTTAATGTGTTAGTCTTAATTATCTCAAAAAGTCAATTTTTGGTCTTGAAATCTGGGGGAGAGGGGAGCAGTCAGAAGACCTAATCTGCATGTTTTATAGACACTGTTTTGATGACATAGTTAACGGAAATAAAAGCTGCTAAATGTCTAGTATTCGAACTCAGGCTTTTCTCAGATGAAATAAACCTATGGAATAGCTGTTCAGCTGCATGTATAATTCCTTTATACTATGGTAGACTTGCTGAAGTACCAACTTTTTTTTTGAGGAAATGAAATTTTATGCAAGATGATAGTGAGTATTTTAAATAAGATTAATATGATGGAAGGGACATCCTTCTTCGTTCAGTATTTCAAGAAGTTCTGACTTCAGTAACACTTTTGCATTTTAAAAACATAGCTATTACAACAAGTAACATTGCAGCACCTCTCCTTTCAAGTAATAAAAAAAAATGTTAATAGTGGTTGCTGTGAGTTTGGGATATTTTTTTGTTTCTTAATCTATGCGTTCTAGACCACAATATTTGAGGCTATGGTTTAAAACCTATTATTATCTTTCAGAACACGAAGAGCTTAAATCCTGAAGGGATAATTCTTAGTACTTGTTGTTTTACAAATCATGAGTGTATGCAGAACACGTTTCTTTTCTCTATCAGTAGCAAGATGATGAGTTAAGTAAACGCAATTAAATCTAAATACACCAAATATTATTGAATCAGCAGGATTCCAGAATATTTGGCATAAACTGCACATCTTCAATCAGTCCACTTTTCAAAATATTTCTTATTAATGAATGTAATTGCACACAAAACCAAATGCAAACCATCTTCATTTTAAGCATGTTCTCCTCGTATATGTCCCCACCAGTGCCTTCATCAGGCCAGATCTTGTGTTTCTTGAAGTTTCCTGCAGATCTTAGGTTTCATATTTCTCATCTTGTTTTCAAAGGACTTTGTGTGTCCTGATGCAGTTCTTGTAAAAGAAGGTTAAAGATAGATAAATAGATGAAGATTTAGCTCTGCTGAGAAGAACCTTTGGGTACTGGTGGACAACAAACTGACCATGAACCAGCAATGCACCCTTGCTGGAAAAAAAGCTAACATTATCCTGGGCTGCATTGAGAAGAATGTTGCCTGTGTGTGTAGGGAGCTGGTCCTTCCTTTCTAGTTGACTTCTGAATCTGCATCAGGAGTTCTGTGTGCAGTTCTGGGCTCCCCAGTACAAGAAAGATACGGACATACCTGGGGTGAGTTCAGCGCAGGGCCACAAAGATGATTAAGGGATTGAAGTATCTGATGTCTGAGGAGAGGCTGCAAGAGTTGGGACTGTTGAGCCTGGTGAAGAGGAGGCTCAGGGCAAGGGATCTTATCAATACCTATAAATACCAGATGGAAAGGGAATAAAGAAGACAGAACCAGAGTTCTGTCTTGTCTGACAGGACAAGAGGCAGTGGGCACAAATTAAAACACATGAAATTCCACCTGAACATCATGGTTGTTTTTTTTTTATTTATTTATTAATTTTTACCCTTGTGCGAGTGACTGAGCACTGGCACAGGCTGCCCAGCCTGTCTCCCTCCTTAGAGACCTTCAAAAGTTGCCTAGGCGTGGTCCACCATGGACCTGCTGTAGGTGCTTGAACAAGGAAGCAAGGATGGTTAGACTAGATGATATTTAAAGGTCACTTCCAATCTGAATGATTCTGTGAAATAATTCAGTGTTTCTGAAAGATAAATTTTTATTTTACACAATAGGTAGTGCAACAGGTTTTATGTCTTTATTGTGGGTAGGAGTTTATCATGGAAACTGTAATTCTGTGTTTGGTATCTTCCTTTCATTAAGAGATGGGTAACCAATGTACCTTCTTCACACGGAAAGAGAGCCTCTTGCAAAAGTGATGCAGAACCCTGGTTTAGCTAAATAACCTCCTTAGTGAGATTGTTTTAGACCATACTGTTTTCTTCCTTTTCATTCCATTCTCCTGGTTTCTCTTGGGTCTTTCATGGCTAGCTTGGTTTGAAATTACTGAAATGCGTAGATTTTTTCAGATAGCTATTTTTCTTTAATACAAATACAACTTATAAAGGCAGTTGTTTTATTTTGAGCTTGCTTTTTTAATCCAACTTGAATGCATAATTAATTATGTGCAATAAACTGTTAATCTTATTTGAGCTGTTAAAGACATTTGTATTACAGATATTCTCATTTGATATGTCTTTATAAGGTCTGAAATCTGAGACAACCATTATCATTAAAAACATCATTATAATATCAGGCATTTGAGGCAAATAGGCCTATATTGTGGATAATGTTTCTGTATTAACTTGCTTACGGTTTCAGTATTAGCTTACCTAGTTACCTAGTGACTGCATTTCACCATCACTGTGTTTAAGCTTCTCCGGACAAGGATCTCTCTTCTGCTTTTCCACTTTCTAGCAATAGTGGCTGCATGCACTTTTAATTCCACAACCATTGAATCCAAGCAGGGGCAGTTTACAAATGGATGGCAAAGACTTAGTGATTCTAACACGGAGAGCAGTGGAAGTATTTTCTTCCTAAGCCAACCTCTTATCAGATCTGCTTGCCTTTGAATGTAAGCAGATTGCTTAAATAGGACTTGCACACCTGCTGTCTTCTAGCCTGGATGACTCAGTGAGAGTCAAATCATTCAGTTCCTCCTTTCAGTAACATTCTCACCAAGCATGAAATTGTTCTGTGAGAGATATTTGTCTAGACAAGGAAATCAAGTACTCAGACTAGTTTTGCAGAAAAATTTCACCATTTATGTGTACTGAAATACAGTGATAAATCTCAACTTGGTCTAGAACACCCTTAAGAAAACAAAGTTATTTCAGTGCACCATCTGGCAGGAGATAGTCGCCTTGTCTTTTCCCAGTTGTCAAATTGCAAGTTCATCATTCTAAATAAAATGTACTAGCCAGTAAGCAATACTGCTGCTCAGTAAAATCTGAACATATTCTGCGTTTCTGCAGGGACCAGTGTTTGAATGAAGACAACCTGTTTAATGTTCACCTCCCCATGAGTGTCTGTCACATCGGTGAAATGGATCCAAGCTTTGGCTGTGAATTTCTGTGTTGTGTTTTTATCTAGACAAGATTTCCTTGGGAACTCCTTCGTAGAATGGATTGAATCTGCTTTTTGGCGTCTTTGGAAATTTGTTCTTTGGTAGCTGAGACTTGACTTCACAACAATGAAATGACGTCCCTTTAGCTTATACAAGTTTTGTCTTTTCACTTACACAGGACCAAGACTCAGAAAATCTTCCTTGTTCTCTTTGAGAAGTCCAGAAGCTTAACTTCAGCAGAGAGATACTGCAGTGTTGTTCCTTTGGTGTCAGAGAGCAGTGGAGTGGACTATCCTGCATTGATCAGGATTAGGTGTGCCAGAGTTTGTCTGACACTGGCAAGTTTGTTGAAGTACTTCATAACTGATGGCTTTAAAGCAACTCTATAAAGTACTTTATATGTTTTTTTAGCATGGACATTGTTAGTGAATGCATTCTTCAGATGCTGTTCTGTAGGTAACTTGTGGGACCTTTTGGAAGTTTCACTCTGTGAGTTGATAAGCACTCGAGAAAAAGAAGGTAGTTACTTAGAGTAATGTTTTTCAAATTGTTCTGTTTGTTGTCCTTCCTACCATCTGTCTTGAAACACTTAGAGGAAATTGAGGTGCCAGAAGCTCTATGCTGAGGATTTGAAGGACAGCTTGTGTGGGCAGGAGAGAAGGATTCAGATAGTCCTTGAAGGTATTATGAAAGCAAAAAGTCTGCAGGCACAGGTACTCTAAATGTGCAAGCACTTAGAAATCTGTAGCTAGGTAGTACCTTTCAAAGATCTGTTAGTTGTAACTTTTTGCCACTGGCATTTTACAGTACTGAATGAAGAACCAATTTTCTAAGCCTTGTGGGAAGGCCTGGTTTTTAAAAACGTGAATTTTTGTAGGATGTGCATTTTCTTTCACAAAGCAGAAATAATACTGCCAACTTCGTGTACCAAATAAAACAGCAAGGAAAGCAGTTTGCAGACACAGTACAAATGACTGAATATGAATTGCTGCAGTTAAATGTGGATTACTTATTTTGTTCTTACAGGTAACTTGTGTTTAAAAAGGTTCTTGAGGTAAAAATAATTTCTAGCCCATCGTTTAGAAGTATTTTAAAGTACTCAAATGCTTTTGTCCTGTGCTTAAATATTGTACTGCAATAGAGAAACGTGTAAAATCTTAATATTTGGCTGAAAATGTAACTTAAGCAGGAACTCTTGGAACAGTGACATCAGCAGGGAGTTCCAGTGATGATACATGCTGTGAGATGAATTATGTATAGTTTGTCATCTTTGCAAAAATTCTCTAAACATGCTTGTCTTCTAGCAGCGTTTTCCTTTACCATGAATTCAGAATTCTTTTTAACCTAGCAAGCACCCTTACAAATTTTAGAAGAATCCGTTTTATGAGACACTTGCATGGCAGCACAGTTTGCATTGACATATAGAGCAACTACTATGTTTTGCATTGGAACCAAGTTAGGAAATAGCAGTGTGCTTAAAACACAGGAAGAGGTATACTTACTTTCCTTACCCATATCAAAAAAGCAAAAAATTGACCTCTAAAAAGGAAGCTTATGTGAAGACACGGAAAAGTTCTGGTTGGTAATTGCCTGCTTTGTATAATGTCAAACAATATGCTTACTGTGTGTCCTTTCTTTTTAACCAAGATGAGCAATAATGTTTACTATTTTTGTTGTACTAGATACTACATATCAAAAGGTGCTATCGTTGATCAGCTTGGAGGAGATTTAAATTCTACCCCACTTCACTGGGCAACAAGGTGAGGAAAAGTCTTCTAGAATTTTCTTTTCCTGTGTGGTTTTCTTGACTTGGTATCCGTGACTGATGGCTTTACGTGGTTGCTGTATTTTATGGGAATACTTGCACAGGAATGAACTCAGTCATTGATAACTGGGCACACCGTGAATGTGGTATGTTTGAGCTACAAGAGCTTTCAGCATATAGTTCGGTTTTTGTCTCATCTCTTTCTGATGCAGAGGGAGATTTCTATGATAGGAAAAAGAGTAAAATGAAATTAGAGTCTGTAGTCACCTTGGTTTATTCTTTGGCGATTTTAGTTTTGTCAGTCTTCTGAAGGTCAGCAATGCTTGTGCAGCTGGGGCTTGGGATGATTTTGTGTGACATTGTCTTTGCAATTTTCTATTATGTGTGTGGATATTTTAAGATGCAGTTAAAGTCAGGTTTATGGTGTAGAAGGTGGTCTGAGAATGATGACTGCCTGGGAAAATTGAAGACAGCATTCTGGTAGTGGCTGCTTCTTCAGACAACTGCCTAGAAATAGGCAAGAAAGCGACACTGTCCATATTAATATTTTTAACTGAAGACTGCAAAAGGTCACTTAGAAAATTAGCTTCTAGGACATATAACATAGCAAGATAATTTCTTTACTAAAGATGAGAACTTGCTTGTTAGACTCCTTTAAAGATCTAAACTTGTGTATTTCTTGTTGTTACAGATCCCATTCTACTTTCTGTGTGTTAACAGCATAAACGTTTGATTAAATTTCCTGGTGTTCATAGCTATAACCTGTTGTTCTGTGAAGCATTGTCCAAAGCTGCTTCTGACATTCAAAAGGTTTTTTAGATCATGTCAGAAATAGTGTGCTGATGGTTGTACACCTTAAAAATGGAAGGATATGCCTATGTTTGTTATGCCAAATAGATAGCTGAGCTTTAAATGTAACGTGGAGGAAAAGTAGGCCTTCCGTTTTCCTTTTTCTTCCTATTTTTCTTCCAGTGATGTTTTTAATAGTAGAAAGATAAACCATATACACTACAAAAAACAGGAGTATATAACCAGTTGGACATCTCTTAAAAAAAGCAGGTTTCATATGTGGATTGGAAGAAGTCACAGTAGACTAGATTTCTGAACTAATAACTTGGGTTTTTTTGTTGACTGGCCTTTTATTTCACAACAGACCTAAGCCAACAGCATGTGATGCATGCATTGGCTACATAGAATTTGTTCAAGTCGAATGAGTGCATACTTGGTTGCAGAGTCAGATCATGACGATCACTGTTTTCAAAATATAAGTCAAAGTTCAGAAGCTCCAGTAGTGTAATTAACTGCTAAACATATTTGTTGTATTAAAATATTAACATTTTAACAGTTTTTCTGCATATAGGTATTCAGTTGTTTGCTTTCTGTGTTCTGTTGCATTCAGACAGGGTCACTTATCCATGGTTGTACAGCTGATGAAATACGGGGCAGATCCGTCGCTAATTGATGGAGAAGGATGTAGCTGTATTCATTTGGCTGCCCAGTTTGGACATACTTCGATTGTTGCTTACCTAATAGCAAAGGGACAGGTAAATTTTAAATAATATCATACTTAAATAGATTCTACTCAGAATAAGAAAACAGTTGAAAATTATATCTATCATTCAGGAAGTGCAAAATATTTGCCTGAGTAAACCTAAATAATTCAGTGTCTTTTACTGTAGATTACTGTATTTTAATTGATGCACATACCATCTGTTAACTTAATTTCTTGGAACAGTGGTTGGAGTACTTTGGCTTTAGTTCATATCTTAGTGTAATATATGCAAATTCTAGCAGATATTCTTTTACCATTCTTTATTTCTGATTAAGTTAATTTTTAAATATTAACAGTGACAATGATAGCATATATTTTGGAAATCTTCACAGAAACATCAAGTTAAGCATGGGTAAAGAATCTAATGACAGAGTTGTCATACGTCATTTCTCTTTTTACACCTCAGTCCACAACTTTTATTTATTGCTGTTGTAAAGTAGCATGTGTATGTAAGTTTAAAAAAAAAAAACAAAAAACTACCTTTCCCAATTCTATATTCTGCTTATTCTTTCACATATCAAGCAAGGTACAATCCACTGAGTCTGGTAGAATATGACTATGAAATTAGTTGGTTTTGGTCTGTGTTCAGCTGCAAAATGCTACTGTATTGTAAAACAAATACTAAATTTGCTGAAGAAAATGATCTGTCTATACAATCAAAAAAATGTGTTTCACAATAATAATTTTTATCTCAAAATTGTTTGGTAAAACAGTAATTAGTGTATGATAGAGAGTAAGCAAGACACAAGAGGAGGCTGATCAAACGTAATCACTATTTTGCAAGAGTATAGAGATTGGAGAGAAATGCTTTTTCATCCAGAACAAGTTTTGTATTTTGTTCACAAATGTAAAATGAAAACCCCATATACTTATATCAGAAAAATCTTGCAGATGTTCTACATGTGCAAACTTGTTTAAAGCACAGCATGAATGAAGTTTAAATGGCCTTTAAAATGTTCTAGCATGATTATGAAATCTCCCTGTGAATGTTTGCTTGCCCTGATGTTTATATACAGACTTGGCCTATTTATTTATCTGAGCATATAATGCTTTAGTCCAAGAGAAGCTGTATGTGTGTACCTGTGTACATAGATGCAAAAAAGTTGCCTTAAAATTTAAAGCCTATTATTTTGGTAACAGCTCTTTATCAATAGCTTTTTAAAGGGTGACTTATTAAATCCCCCAACTGTTATCAAGTATGATTTCAGTATCCTTTCCATGCCATATATTTGAATTAACAGCTATTTTCAGAAGTTTCAGAAACACTTCAAAAAACTCAACTTTATTTATTGATTTGTATATTTAAAACATAGTAATATCAATAACATTGCAATAACAATCCCTAAACTCGTAGTTTTCTAGCCATACTACATACAACTACAGAAACTGCTTAGTTTCTCTAGAAGCTATAGGAGATAAATGTTTCTACTTTCTATTCTCCTTTAGCAAATGCATATGAGGCCATTAATCCTGGTTTTTGTTCACACTGATCTTTACCTCCTTCATAATACCATGATACGGGTTTGGAAGTTTTAACTGCTTTTGCCTACATGGGCTTACCCTGTTGCTACTTGCAAGCTTTTTTTTCCTTTTGCTTTTACAGAGATCAGGTTCTCTTATATCCAGAGAGTAGGCTTGCCTTTGTTCTGAACATAATTGTAGTACCTGGGTACTAAATGGCAAATAAATAAGCTTCACAGAATCACAGAATGGTTAAGGTTGGAAGGGCCCTCTGGAGGTCATCTGGTCCAACCTCCCTGCTCAAGCAGAGCCACCAAGAGCAGGACCACATCCAGGTGGCTTTTGAAGGTCTCCAAGGAGGGAGACTCCACAACTCTCTGGGCAACTTGTACCTGTGTTCAGTCACTCGCACAGTAAAGAAGTGCTTCCTGGTGTTCAGATCGAACCTCTTGTGTTGCATAGAATCATAGAATATCCCAAGTTAGAAGGGACCCATGAGTACCATCAAGTCCAACTCCTGGCTCCACAGATGACTACCTGAAAATTAAACCATCTGTCTGAGAGCATTGTCCGAATGCTTTTGCACTCCAGCAGGCTCGGGGCCGTGACCATTTCCCTGGGGAGCCTGTTCCAGTGCCTGACCCCCCTCTCAGTGAAGAACCTTTTCCTAACACCCAGCCTGACCCTCCCCTGTCGCAGCTCCATGCCGTTCCCTCGGGTCCTGTCGCTGTCACCAGAGAGCAGAGATCAGCGCCTGCCCCTCCGCTCCCCTCGTGAGGAAGCTGCAGGCCGCCATGAGGCCTGCCCTCAGCCTCCTCTTCTCTGGGCTGAACAAATCAAGTGACCTCAGTCACTCCTCATATGTCTTCCCCTCTAGACCCTTCGCCATCTTTGTTGCTCTCCATTGGACACTCTCTAATAGTTCTCCATTGGCTAGGAATGCCGTGCTTGATGCAGCCCAGGTTATGGTTGGCCCTTATGGCTGCCACGGCACACTGTTGACTCATACTCAGCTTGGCATTGACCAGAACCCCCAGATCCCTTTCAGTATATCCAGGGTTGCCCTTTGCCAGATGCAGAATCTGGCACTTGCTCTTGTTAAATTCTTGTCCTGTCACTGGGCACCACTGAAAAGAGCTTGGCTGCGTCCTCTTTGCACCTTCCTTTCAGGAATAAGATCCCCCCTGAGCCTTCTCTTCTCCAGGCTGAATGGTCCCAGCTCTCTCAGCCTTTCTTCATAGGGGGGATGCTCCAGTCCCTTAATTATCTTTGTGGCCCTTTGCTAGATTCTCTCCAGCAGCTCCATGTTCCTCTTGTACTGGGGAGACCAGAACTGGACACAGCATTCCAGGTGTGGCCTCACCAATGCTGAATAGAGAATTTCAAAATAAATGTAAGTGTCGGCCATTGTGCTTTGTTCTGGTCCTGATGTCTTTTTTGGACCTGCATGATCAGAGGAGAGTCAGCTTTCATAACTGTCTAAGGAACTGACAGGTGGGTTAAGATGTTGCTCCTAATTGCCTCTCGTCCCTTTTTGAGACAGAGGAATGAGTTGGAACCCAACTTCAGTACTGCTGCTTCACTCTCTTCCTGGATTGCAGCAACCAACGGTAAAATTTAGCAAATAGAAGCTGTAGCACAATTCAAGTTTAGGTAAGATCGTTAATTAAAAAAAAAAAAAGTGCAAGAAACTGAAATAGCTTGAAGGCACTTAAAAATCCTCAAAATTGATGCTTGTACTACTTGACTGCTTGACACTGTGCTTATGCTACTTCAAATTGCAAAGGCACGTCAGGGCCTCGCATAGACGAACATGTCGCCCCAGGATAAGTTACTATATGAATATGGTATATCGGGTCGTCGAATAACTGGCAATGCATATGTTCTCATGCTGTGGCATATGTGAGATAATTTACCTCAGTCACAGATAATCAGCAACTATAAAGTTGCTAGTAGGGTAAAATCATGTTGTGAGAAGTATTCTAGAGTGCCTGTGATTCCCTAAAATCGTAGCTTAACTATGTCTTACTCATGAAGTATGTATTTTTTTTATTCTCAGAGTTCCAATTTTGTGTCTTAACTACTGTCCAGAGCTACATAGGGCCTTATTCTAAGCTATGGTCTAGGAGGAGTTGGCATCTAGATTGGGAGATACCAGTGTGGTATAAGCAGCCTCTGTTACTTCAATGCTGCAGTCCATGTGCAGTGCTCCTAAGCACTGTTAGCTGTCAGCACTGGGCATCATTCTTTCAGCAGGGCTCAGGCCAGGGAAGCTGCTGAACCAAACATTTACTCCCTAGATCTAACCTACAGCACATTAGTTACAGAGTTATAAGGCTGGTCATATTTCTTCTTCGTGATTGTCAAAACAGACTGTGATGGACTAGATTATTCAGAACAGAGCTTTTGTTGTTTGGAAGAACAAGGTAGCTTCTGCTGTGTGCGTTACCTTGCTTGGTAAGCTGCCTGTCAGTCTGCAGTCAGCTTGTTCTAGTAGAATCCCATAAAATCTCTTCTTTTGGTGAATAACTAGCACGCCTTTCCCACATAAGAATGTTTTCATTCTTACATCCACCTTCCTGATAAATTTTCTTTACTGTTTGCTTTTAATTATGCTATTTCTTTGAGAGTCCAAGTTTCCTTTTCCCTGGCTGACAGTCCACATAAGAGAGATCTTTTCCTTGTTCAGAATCCTATTGTCCATGAGCATATAATGGATCTTTAGATAAAGGTCTGTGATCTGTGAAATAACCAGCAATGTTTCTGAAGATGATCAAATTCCTGGTCCCTTTCTGTGCAATTCAGCACATTTCTAACTGGAAAACATCCCTTGATGCTTTCAGTGCTTTTGAGAAGGCTGTATTGTTACATAGGATTGGTTTGAGCACTGCTGTTACATGCCCTGGTAAGTCTAAATGCTGCTGTGATCTCTAGCTGCTATTCAGAATTCAAACTCTTCAGCTAGATTGCTTCTGGAAAGTGGCATCAAGCAGCAGAACAATTGCCACAGCTCCTTTCCTTGCAGGAAGCTGTTTCCTTCCCTATATTTTTGCCCCTCCAGAAGCTTTTTGTGGAAACCCTTATTAATGTTGTAGGATTAAAATCTGGCTCATTTTTACACATGCAAAGTTGTTCTCCTTTAGAGCCAGCGTTGTCCTGTTTCAGAAACAATTTTTAAAAATTACCAATTTTGATCTGTGGTATTCTCACACTTGAAATACATACACAGGACATCAACCTGCACAATTTTTGATCATTGTGTCACTGTACTCAGTGGTGAAATCTGGTTCTTGTAGTGCGCAGGTTCCTGTTCTAACAGCATGGATACCTGTCCATGAGCCATTGTCAGATTGACCTGTCACCAAGAGTTAAACAAGAAGTTAATGCTAAGATGCCTGTTGGTACACACCAGAACAAAGGAACAGAATCCTTAGGTGTATACACCGTTGAAGGTTTACTTTTTTGCCTCAGCCCTTTGGTACAAAAGAGCAACATAACTTTCTGAAATGTACCCTTATGTTGTGTGGATGTGGTAACGTTCTGGCAGAATAACAAAGAATTTTTGATGGGAGCTTTGTTAGAGTATGTCTCTTCTATTCACAAGTACATCATCTTTATTATGACTATAAAACTGTGTGCAAGTGAATCTTAGTTTCTTTGTCTCTTGGTACAGTTCCTTTGAAGAAGGATCTGCCTCAGTCCATGCTGGAGCTTAGTATGAGTAATAGCTATAGCCTGCTTAGGTAATCTTTGTGCAGGGAGTAATGTGGAGCTCATCTTTTTTTTCCTCTTTTAACTGTCACGTACTGTGCGAAGTGTAGCTTTGATTTGTCAGGTGGAATCACTAAAGGAATCTTTTTTTTTTTTTACCTCCTTCCGAGCAATCAAGCATCTGTTGTTGATCACAAAGCTTTGCATTTCTGTATGTCATCTAAAGATGAAAGAGTGATTGTTCACGTCTCAGTAATTCGTGCATTTTTCAAAATGTGTTGTTCACACAGTGTGACCTGTGAATCAAAGTCATGCTTCTCAAGGATGAATGAACTTGAGGTTAGGCTGTGGTTCTAATTTCCTTTGCGATCTTGGCAACAGGAGGTTGAAGGGAGTGCCGACAGTTGTGTGGCCCTAGGAGGCTCAAAAGGCTGTACTGTATACACGTACCTAGAGCAAACAGGCTTGGAGGCTGGTCTCAGTGCATGTAACTTGTTTCTGAATATACCGTACAATAAGGTAATGGTTCTCTTCCCCCCTTCATCAATCACTTTTTATTTCTGATTATTTTTTGTAGTTAAGCAATGGAGTAAAAACTCAAAAATGTCAGGGTATCTCCAATCTAGGGATCTTTTGAAAGTAATTATTTGGTAGAACTAAATTGGATTTTCTGGAAGACATCTGCCTGGGTCAGGCTAGTAGTAGTACAGTGGGTGGAGGTCCCAGGGTGCTGGGCATTTGGCAGACACTGGAGCAGAGAAGAAGATTTGGAGAAGGGTGGGGAGCAGGTAGAAAGCAACATCATCTATATTTGGGGTTTCTCTCAAGGGTTTCTGTAGCAAATGATTTTATTGAAATATTTTCAACCTAATTTTCCTAGTAAGGGCTAAGGGGAGCAGCATAGGAAATATTGATGTAGCCCTAGTGCCTCTAAGTACAATTGTTCAGGTCTTGAATTAAGTTAGTTTACAGTAATTTTCTGCTGGCAGGCTGTGGAACTTGCCCAAATGTGCTTGAGAGTCTAATCTGACTCTGAATGTGTTTAGGAATCCCCAGCTTCCATGTTAGTAAGGCAGGGATTTATAACAGAACAAAACACTGTAAGTAATAGACACCTTTCTTTCTGATCTTAAAGAATTGTCTTAATTCAGAAGTCCTGGATGGTGCTGTTTTGTTATTCTGTGGCTATGTTCAGTTAAGCGTAATAATGAAATATGTTTTTTTTAATTCTTAGCCATCAGTTTAGTCACCACTTGATTATAGATTAGTTAGTTTTTTCATTAATGGCTTTTATTTTGGCATACAAATTTTATGGCATCCATTAAGTTGATATCCAAATATGTAAATACCCTTGGACCTGTGTGAACTAAGGAAAATTGCTTTGCAAGTGGAAAAATAGATGCAACTAGTATTCAGTCATGTAGGGTGCTAAGTCATGTTTTTTATGCTAATTTATCAAGTAGTTTATTAAATATTGGTGCATTATTTTAGATTTATCCTGCTTTGGAGTGCAATATTACACCATCTATTTAAGTGTTTATGTTGAAGATGAGTGGTAAGATTGACGTGACTAGTCTTAAATACCATGGCTGTTCCTTAGTTTCCAAAATACATTGGAATAGTTATGTTTTTGCAGTCGTGGTGTTAATGTCTGTTTTCATTTTTAAATACTATTTTATTATGTACTAAAAGCTTGCCAGGTTTTCACCAATTCATTTGGTTAGTCTGAAAATACTGCTTCTTATTGCAAACCTTGTATCTACTGGAACTTGAGCGTGCTTTCTTTATCTCACCTTTTTTTTTTATTATTATTTTTTTTAGGATGTAGATATGATGGATCAAAATGGAATGACACCTCTAATGTGGGCAGCGTACAGAACACATAGGTAATATATATTCACTGCAGTTTGACTTTGTCTTGGTGTTAACTAAGTAGCTTGGAATAGTGACTGGCTTTGATTTTTGAAGAGTGCTTTGGTTTAACTAGTCAATGTACTTTTTGCAATTGCCACTTCACCTTTCTTCATTTATGACGTATTCCAGAGTGAAGGTAACGTCCAGATGTACTCACTAATATGAATTTTTAGATTACTAAATAAACCTTCCTGTGGAGATTACTGGAAAAAGTTGGTGTAAAAAGACAATTCTCCAAAGAGCAATTTAGTTTGAATTAGTTTCCTGCTCAGAGAGGCCTATCTCCTTTGCATGTTGGGAGGACCATAAGTGAGCTTCTGCAAACACCTACCATTAACAACATTATCATTCTATTTTATTTTCTTATTTTAGAATGTGAAGTAGAAGTCTGACATATTTAGAACTTTGGTTATCAGTCAAGTATATAGACATGTGCTTGCTTTTACAAATATGTGTTAATACTGTTAGTTTTTGAGAGACAGGAAAACAGAATTGCATACCAAATGTGTTTTGTGACATCCCAGAGCAAGTTCCTTTTAAATTCAACAAAAATGTGGTTGCTCTTTGCTGGGAGTAGAATTTGAGCCATTCATAATCATCAGCAAAAAACTTTGCTAATACATAGTGTACCCTATCAACATTCTTTATAGAAGTTGAACTCATTAACAAGAAGTTGGAATGTATTTGAGTTCTTCTGTAGATCTAACAAGACTTTTCCTTTCTAGTGTGGATCCAACCCGATTACTACTTACGTTTAATGTTTCTGTTAATCTTGGAGACAAATATCACAAAAACACAGCATTGCACTGGGCTGTGCTAGCAGGAAATACTACAGTTATTAGTCTTCTGTTAGAAGCTGGAGCTAATGTTGATGCTCAGAATATAAAGGTAAACAGTCTGTTTTTATTGTAAGTGGCTTGAGGCAGAAATAACAGAGCCTATGATAAATCTGGAGAGTAGATGATTCTTGTGGGTATGGGGGGATCATGAAGATGGAGCAAAAGCATTAATTTTTAATCTGGGAGTTAGTGTTTACTAACAGTGATGCATAACCACTAAATCTGAACCTTCAAAACTACCCCTGTAAATAATTTACCGATGGTTATGTGTAAATATATTGGGGCTGGGGTGCACATTTAGACTTCATGAATGACGAGCTGTGTAATTTGAATGAAAAATAATCTGAATGTCTTCTAGTGAAGTTTTTGGGTGCCCGTCTTTTTGTTTGAATGAGATGCGAGACAGTACGTCTCTCAGTGGCAGCAAGGAAGTTTGAGACAGAAAAATATCAGTAAGAGTAAAATAAGAAAATGGGCTCTTTTTCACATCAGCACTTTAAGTTGCCTGGTTACCCTACCAGAACCTCTTAACGAAGCTAGATTCGCACTAACAGAGCCCATTCCTAGCATGTGTTAGACCAGCACGGAGCTGTTAAAATTTATGCCGTAGACCTGGAGTCTTTAAGAGCTTCTTCAGTGGTGGAGGGTGAGCCTATTGAATCTTTGCTCTGCCGTGTTCTTGTCCATTGCCTCCAGACTGTTCTATATAACAAATTATATGTACTTCATCAGCTAAATTGTTTCTTCTGTGGTGCCAGAAGAATTCAATTTTAGAGAAAGTGGGGTGGATAGATTGGAAAATGCAGCTCTACATCTACATTGATAAAATATTAAATATCTAATTAAAATAATCTGACCTTTCTCCATTTTTCTCACCAATTAAGATGTCTAGGCCTTATTTCACTTGGCACAAGTGATAGAAATACGCTTTAAACAAATAAACAAACCTATTCATCCATTTTCTTGAACAGCATGGAACAGTCTTTTTAAGGGAGCAATCCAGTTTTACTAGTAGCTTTCTAGGTTCTATATCCAGTAGATGTGTACTGATGTGAATACGTGTCCTAGGCTGTAAGGTCAGTTGTGTGGATGAATTATGCTTCTAGTCTCACTTCTTGCAAACTGTTGAAAAGCTCTTCCCTCTGCCACCTAATGGTTAAAAAAAAAAAAAGAAAGGGAGGGGTGGTATTTCTGTGGGGAAAAAATCAGTGTGTCATAACTTGCTTCCCTTGACAGACTGATTAGTGCAACTAGAGTTTTAAAGTCCTCATCTTACCTACACTTCTGGACTCTCATGAAATCTGTAATACAAATTTGTACATTTGGCCAACTGAAATTATATCAGCTAGCCTGAAAGCAGTTCATGGTCTCTCCTTCGTTATTGACAGACAGCAGCAGTCAGTAGAAAAATAGGCTTTTGAACCTGCTGGATCATGATATCTTTCCAGTCACGCCAGAAGACACATGCCTGGTTTCATTATCTGCTGCCTGCCTTCTGCAGTGGAGTCAAAGTTTCTTGCATGCCTTCCTACTGGTTTCTAGGATCTTAAGATGTCAAAAACATTCTAGCAGTGCTAGTTTTGCCATCCTATAAATCTGTATTTATAACAGATGCTGATTTGGGTGATATATCATATGTTCAGCAAAAGCTCGTAGTAAATGTGAGATTTTGGGTGGATTTCTATAGATATATATAAACTCAGTTTTGTGCTTCTCCTTTGACTGTTCAGCAAAAAAGTTTTCTTTCAGCCAAAAACTGTTTTTTAAGTGGCTCATGTTTCCCTAGAAATAAAGGGAATCACGAAAGGCTTCTTTCTAATGCAGTCATTTCCAGATTTCTGTAGCAGTATTTAATGAAGCCCTTTTCTCAGCTAGTCCATGGAAATGACCAAAAATAGTGATAAGATAGCTAAGGTTAAAGAAATACACTGGCTGATATCCCTTCATCTTTTTCAGATTATGAAGTGGACAAAATATTAGATGTGAATGCTGACCTTTTTGTTATCAGCTCTAGGCAGTATATGTTAGAGAAGTGCATGCTGTGCTGGCGTTCTAGGTTTGGAACAAACTGGGACCAGTCATCTCAGTAAGGTGCCACTTCTTTGTTGCATGACAGTTTGAGAGATATAGGGGGGGCTACATAAGAGAATAATATTAACAATAGCACTCTTACTATAGAATAAAGCTTGATACTTTGGAGAAAAAAAAGGAGAGAGAATGTCCATCTTGGAAGTAAACTGGTATAAAAATAGCATCATAGCTTAATAACACCAGAATGTGTATATATCACAGATGCAGTTGTTTCAAGTTAATCAAAGTGGATTTGTCCTGTTCTTGTTATTTATCCTCTTTGTATTATGCTGTACGAGAAATAACAATTTTCTTTTCGTAGTAAGATTTTTTTTTTTTCCTCTTTGAGACCTGGATTACAGTTAAAGATTACAGTGGAAGTCGCTTTTCAGTAGCCAAAGGAGAGTTTTTTTGTTTTGTTAAGGTAAGGTATCTTGCCACATGAGTAGACAGACTGGGCAGATGAGGACAGGAATTTGCAAGGACTTAGCTTGTCATTGGGATTGGGAGGGAAATCCATAAATTTTACTTAAATATAAGCAGAAGCCCCCCACCCTTTTTTTTTTTCCCTAGAGTGTGAAAAGAGCTTTTATCATTTAAGGAAGATATTTATTATAAAAAAAAATTAAATCTGTTAATGAATCATTGAATGGATTTTAGGTGTATTTTCTTGATTAATGCAGTGTATCTGTAGGTTTGTCTATGGAAGTCTACATGTAAAGTTCCCTATGGTAATGACGCTTCAGACTATTCTTTCCATCTAGTCTTAAAATATATAGTATTAAAGCCTTATTGCTTGCTGGCAAATTAAGTTGGTTACTAGACCAAGATCCCTGATATTTTTTGGTTTTGTTTTACTTTTTAAGCAAGTCAGCCATCCATCCCTGTGAATACAAGGAAGGTATTAAAATGGCCAGATGATTAGACACACAGTCAAAGACTTCTTTAAAGCTCCCTCAATCTTTTTATCTAGGCAGTTCCTAGGTGTCTCATGGCCCTCTAGTGGAAGGGATGCTCAGCTGGACCCCAAGACAACTTCAGGATTTACTTGGGAGATCAACTCCCAGAGGGAATTGCTTGTCCACAGGTAATCTTTATGGTCTGGATATATAAGGTGATATTTAAAAAAAAAAAAAGCATGTCTGGAGTTTTCCAGATAATAGCAATTCAAGATGCAATTACATTTTGTGATGAAGCAGGCACCATAGTTTGATTTCAGGCATTTCTGTTGAGAATCGAGAAGTCTCAATATGTTTCTTAATCATCTGGCTAAATAACTTTGAAGCCAAATTATGTCAAAAGGTTATTCTTTTCTTACCAATTTGGTAGTTAAACTCTTTGGACAGGCATCGTGCAAGATCCTGTTAGGTGGCAAAAAGCTTCACCTCATAATCTGTAGCATGTGCTGTTTACCCTCCTTTTAGAGATTTGGAGCAAGATTTCAAAGGCAGAGATGACAATTAAATAGTTGATTCCCATTTTCTTGCTATGGGATATAGGTAGCTAACTGTCCTTTATGTCTTTGACACCTCTTCTGTCTACAGTGATTATTGCCCTTTGTGGGTGATTTCAGTTTCTGGTACCTGTCTCACTTTTTTTTTAGGAGGGGGCCAAGCGATGGAGGATTCAGCCATTTTTCAAGCCTCCATGAATGGTTTGTTTAGGAGGGAATTTAACTCCAGTAGAAGAGAGGAGGAGTCAAATGCAAAACTGAAGCTGGAGGTACCTACAATTGGTTGTCTCTTGCCTCCTCTATAATTTTAGACTCAATCAGTAACTTTCATTTAGCTCTCTTCCTAAAAGTTTAGAAAGCTATAAAATCAAATCAGTTTGGTAGGCACCTTTGGCCCCTGTATCTCTCTCTCTCTCTTTTTGCTTTGTCTGTCAGTCCTCTCAAAGTAGGGAATGTGAAAGCATGGACCATTGCTGGCTTTGCACCCAAAGTATGTGAAATGCAAGCCAAGCATAAAAGCTCAGAGTTTTGGAGTAAGTTGAACATGAGCAATCACCTTATTCTTTCCCATTTTCTTCCTAGGTCTTCAGTAACTAGACAAACGTAAGAACATTAAGCTTGTGAAAAAAAAATTCCTTTTAGAAACATTCCATGATATTAGTGACTTCACTCTGCCAAGAAAGCAGAGAATTAACTGAAGTCAGGCTTTAGACTGGGAGAGTTTCCATGATCCAGTGGGTCACGAGTTCTTTTTCTTTGCTTGATTTCTGCTGCCTGTCAATAGCCAAGGGGGAAGCACAGTCTTTCTTTTACAGACTAGGGGACTGTGTATAGCAAAGTGAAGCACAGATGTGTTATGCCAAAGGCAATGATTATTGCTACGTCAAGACATACGTATTGTCAGCATCACACACTAATATTCTGTTTGTCCACTTGTGTAGTTATGGGAGTGTGAAAAAGACCAAAAGGAATGAATGAGGAAAGGAATGTCAAGTAAGCTGCAAAGCAAAAAAAAAGAAAAAAAAAAAAGCCAGAATCTAGCTTAATCTGCTTCTAAATATATTTTTTGTACCTACCAGTCTGCTGTTTCAAAAGTGTCCTGAATGCATTTTATTTTTAAATTAGATTTTTCCCACTTTTATACTCCTGGCAGGGAGAATCACCACTTGATCTAGCAAAACAGAGGAAAAATGTTTGGATGATCAATCACCTACAGGAAGCAAGACAGGCTAAGGGATATGACAGTCCGTCCTTTTTGAGAAAACTAAAAGCTGATAAGGTGAGAAGTAGTATAACACCTATGTAAATCAGTGTTAATACTGATGTTGGTGGAAAGGGGGGTCATGTTTGTTTAAGGTAAGCAATTCAATACTGTGTATTCCCCACATTTTAGTTTTAGGAAACATTGTTTTTTATGACAAAAGGAATTTCAAAAGAAAAAAACACCAAAACCACCAACCACAACAAACCACCCACAACTTTATTCAAGGCAGGAAGAAAGAAAACCGTAAGCCTTCACAGTTACCTTTAGCTTTTGTGCTGCGTAAACATTAAGAAAGTACCAAGCAGTGGTACTGTTGGGCATAGCCAAGACTATTCCAAAGCTGGTTCTCAAGTATCTAAGGAAAAAAGAGTTTTAGATTGCCTGAACTCTGATCTCCTCCCTATTATGTAGTGTTTTGTGTTTAGTGACAAAAGCCTTTTTCTGCTCAGGTTAATATCTAATGCTGCAGATAGGAAGAGACAAGAAATGAGAATATAAAGGGTAATATGTTGCTCTAGCATGAAAAACTGTCTGTTTGCCTATAGTCTGAGGACTTAGTGTTAATGTTTTCTTACCAGTGAGAATATTGTGCTGGATAGTAAGCGTTACTGTCACTGATTTGCAATTATTTCTTGATTTAGAGATGTGTTGCATCTTGATGATTAAAGCACTGGCTACAGCTTCTGTTTTAACTGTATTGCCATATAATAATGCAACAAGTTATTAAGTGATTTGTGTGTTGCATTATGTGCACATGTGCGCTGTGACTGTGCTTTCAGTATCCAGAAAGAGTTCAAAGTGCCTTGATCAGGAATTGTACCTACATAATATGAGACAAAGCAGGTCCTATCTTCCTTCATATACTCTTCGATATGACTTAATCTATTTCTTACATCATTTCAATCTTTAATGTTTGCTGGGATTATCCTGCACTATGTAGTCGTTTATGTACTTCACAATATTTTTAAAAAAAGAACTACTATTGCCTTTATTCTGGATTAATACTCAAGTCTCTAAAAGACAGTTCTTCTAAAATAAATAAATTACTAATTTGTTACAGAATTTTAGGAAGATTTTTCTTCTTGCACATACACTGGAGATATATAAATATAGGAAATGACAAAAAATTATGTTGATTCCTCCCCCTATGTCAAGCTTCCTGAAAAATGATACGAGTTTTTGTGACTGTCCTTTTTATTATAGAATGTTATTATACAACCTGTTCCTAGAAGTAAAATTACTTACTGATATTTGTTTCTTTATAGGAATTCCGTCAGAAGGTGATGCTGGGAACTCCTTTCCTAGTTATTTGGCTGGTTGGGTTCATAGCAGACCTAGACATTGATTCCTGGCTCATTAAAGGGCTGATGTATGGTGGTGTTTGGGCTATGGTGCAGTTTCTTTCAAAGTAAGTGTTTCACCAAGACACTGTCTGTTCAGCATGCACACAAGAAGTGTTTTGATGGCATCATATTTATTGGATAAATAATCTTAAATCTATATTTTTATGTGTTTTTTGAACATGCAGCTTTTTTCTTTTAATCACTATTTCTGGGAAAGGTCTTGTGCAACTTTGCTCTTGTAATGCTCAGTTGTCTTGCAAATAGACATGGAATTACCTTGGTTGAATGCCATTGAGCTAATAGAAGCTAACAGCAGAACAGAAATTCAGTTGTTCTCCAGAGGAGGGTGCTGAATGTCTGTCTACAAAGAGTTATCAGTGTGAGTTTTGTAGAAAACAGCCAAGGGAAAAGCTACCAAAAAGGGATAGAGATGTGCAAGTATACTATTAAAACACAGTTTTTTAGAATTTAAATACCCAAACAGCATCCTAAGAGATTTACAGAGAAAAATAAAGTTGTATATAGGATTTGTAGCTACTGTTTTTGTGGAAAGGGATGGCTAAAGAAAAAGGCTTCTTTCTAGTAATGTTGATTTCTTACCTGATCATAAAGAACTTTAGATGTGTTTGTGATTACTTTAAATAACTGTAAATGCACATACATATGCACACACACACACTCAGTTGTACTCTGATGGATTTTCAAGATCTTTAGACTACTTCATTTATGCTTTGCTTTTCTTCATCGTGTGTGGCATGTATAGAAGAGCCTATTCTATCATCGTATTTACGAGCTTTCTGTTCTTCTGTCATTGAATGTCACGTTTGTTAGAACCAGTTGCTCCTCTTTCCTTTCTGTTTAGAGGAAAAGAAAATATTTCTGCTCCATAAAACAAGTTTACAGAGTCTAAGTGATGTTAATGCATCTGGGGAGGGGTGGTCATCAGGCTCTTGTCTCTGAAGGATCTTTGAGAAAATCTGTTCAGTCTTTTTGTTACCTCTGAGGTGTACAATCTACTGACTTCCTCCCACAGCTAGTTTGCTTGGCAACGCAAAACCTCAACCACACCTCCTACAGGCAAGGATAAGATTTCAAGTTTCTCAAGATGTGTTCCATCAAGTTTTATGTTTTTGACCTACCTGGCATCAGTTCAGGATTAACATTGTTTCTCTTATCCTTTACTTAGTATTTAGTTATAAACAGTTTTTAAAGTGTTTTTCACAAAGTTGAGATTTGAATGAAACTTTTGCTATTATTCTAGTAGTATTTCCTTTCCCTTTTGAATTGTAGGTAATCTGCTTAGTTCTGTTTTCTTCCCTACTCCATTCACAAAAAAAAAAAGTGCATAGAAATCACTGAAAGAATGGTTACTGCTGAATAACTACTGTGTATTGAAATTTATATTCGCATATTAATTACCATTGTAGCTCATCTGCCTTACCGGATTTTCTCAAAAGACCTAAGAAGCTTCCATTAGGGGAGAGAAAGTTACTACAAGGGAGTAAAGGAGTAAAATGGAAACTATTCGATGCACACATTAGTCAATGGCAGCCCTGAGGCACTATCAGGACAAAAAGTGAAAAGCTTCAATGTAAGGATGTTTGAGCAGGTTTTGGAAGATTTATTTCAAGGAGTTGAGCAGTTTAGTGTGAGACTTTTGATATGATCATCAACTTTTTCTTGAATATGGAGTTACCTAGTCACTAACCTAGTTTGTCCCAACTAAATTCAAATTATGTGCAGAATATTGTTTAAAATGCAAGAGTTTAAGAAGGTGAAAAGAATTCCGATGCCTTAATTTTTTTTCGTTAAAGAAGTAGCATTTGATCTTGGAACTTGGCAAATCTAATGATACAGGAAATCATCTGTTTTTCCTCTGACTTTCTATTGGCAACTGTAACTGAAGCTGAAGATTCAAGAATCAGAAATACTTCAAATATGTAGGCTGATAATACCAAGGTCTCTTAAGCCTTTTTCTTACTGAAGTAATTTTAACATGTAATTTCCATTGTATGGGTTTCCTAAATATCTTAGAATCTCATATGTAAATGTAGTTTGCAACCACTATCCATGCTTTAGGTTAGGAATCTCATAGGTGTGTAACTGCTTTCAGTGTAGTTTTAGCTAAGTATTTAAGCATTCTACACTTCTTGTCCAGTTCTTGACTGCTGAAGTGCTATTGGCTTATGACGCATTATACTCAGTGAACCATGGTACCTTTAAAAATAGCAATCAGGAAAAAACATGGGTTTTCTGATATTATGAGCAATTGCAAAACAATCAAATTGAAGACTTTTGTTTGTTTGTTTTCCTGTTGAGAGGACTGAACATTTTGATTTTAATGTGTATAGCAAAGATTTTTTCTTTATAAGGTTAGGAAATATTGTGAGATTATATTGAAAAGATCAGTCTTCATAAACTGAGTTTTTTTTTTTTTTAATTCAACTGTTAACATCTTATTTTCTCTAAAACGTGTATTTCTGTTGTGGCTGACCTGCTCAGGATGTACAGGTCATGTTTACCTCATTTATCTGGGATAGAAGTTTACTTCAAAAGTGAATGTATACATTTTAATTAAATACCTTTTAGTCATGCCCATGCATCTGGACAGGTTGAAAACTGAAACTTCCAATGAACTTTGAACATAAAAGTGAAGAGAGTGTTTTTGTGGTATATTTTGCAATATCCGTATAGTACATATTTTAACAGGAATTGTTTTTTCAGAAGCTGTAGTTCAGGTTTTCCATTTTATAAGTTCAAACTTGTGACATTGCTCCTGCTCTACAGGTCATTCTTTGATCACTCCATGCACAGTGCATTGCCTCTTGGAATATACTTGGCAACAAAATTCTGGATGTATGTGACGTGGTTCTTCTGGTTTTGGAATGATATCCTTTTTTGTGTACAGTAATATTTCTTTCATGTTAGTAGTATGAGGTAATACCCAGAGTTATCCAACATATAACAGTAAGTAAACTAATTAAAATTTAACAAGGCTGTCGCCATTAGAAATTGTTTTCTGTCTTGATGGTAATTATTTTATTGCTTTAAAAATGTGCATATAATTGCTTTGCTTTAGTAAGCAAAAGATTTTCCTCAAAACTGCCTTACAGCAGTCTGCAAAATGTCCTGTGCTTTACCAGCTTCTTAAGTGGGGAGATGTAAACAAGTCTATAAAAATATGTTGTAGATGTAAGTTGACAAATCTTAATTTTCTGAAAAACGGTAGGTAGTTTCATGATATATATTAATTCTAGTGGAGTTAGCTTTGTAGGTACTTCTTAAAGATTTTGCGAATTCCATTTCATACAAACTGTAAATAAATTTAAGTTAACTGTATTTTCAGTCTTTGAAGATGAATGTATTAACAACACTAGATTATAGATACTCTGCATACACCCATCTTTTTATATTTTTGACTGTCTGCATACATATGAACTTTACATGTTGCTGGGAGTGGAAATTGATTCAGAGTTCACTGGAAAATATCAGTTATCCCCCCCTAAGGAAATAGATTTAAATTTTTAAACAACTTGGGTATTGTAATTACAATAACTTACAAACTGAATAGGGATTTAATGTTTTCTTAAATGTTTAATGTAGTTCTAATAGTTGAAGTGAACTTAATATATATGATGGGTATTGGATTGGCTTTTCTAGAAACCGTATTTCTGTTTCAGAGGAATTAGACTATGAAATAAGGTAGTAGCAATGCACCCCTTTTATCATCTTCTTAATATATTCTCCAGTCTCAGCTAAATGAGCCTCATGTTTTTGGGCTGTGAACAGAGAGGAGCCCTGTCTACGTGCTGCCTTTGGCTACACTGTTTGTAAAGGTGCTGCTGTGAATAATAGCTTTTTAATATAATACGAGATGACTGCTATTTCATGTTTAAAAAAAAAAAAAGGAAATCTATCTGTTAAGTACAAAAAACAATTCTATCCACCTTAACATGAGCATGTCTTGAAATAGTCATTTAGAAATGCTGGTACTACTACCAATCTCTTTCTGGTCTGATTTTCTCTGTTTTTATTCAATTAAGCTTACTAGTAATTGCAGAATGAGGAAAGCGAGTACAATATGAATAACAAAAATGTATTTAAAAAAAAACAGTAGTTAAAAATGGAGGTATGCTTTTCCATTTGTTACAGAACAGAGTAGATACTGTCTAAATATATAATGCCTTTAGACTGAAGTTGCTTTTCTGTCTTTTTTGTTGTTGTTGTTAAGAAAACACACCTGACTTTGGCAAATTGTGAAATAGAACTTTCTCAGGCAGTTTTAACAACTGCACCATCCCACCTCTGAATCTCTACGCTCCATAACTTACAGGTTTTCTTTAGGAACTCGTGTTTGTTAACACTACTGCATGTTTTGGGTAGCAAATGTTGAGCTGCCGTGAAATGCTTTCTTGTGCTAACATTACATTATCTTGAACCAAATCTATGTGTTTAATTTTAAGTCGACGTCCTTAACTGTATTAAAATGGCTGCCACAGCCAGCACGGCACGGTGATGGCCTCTTATCTTGATGTAAAAAACTGTGCCTTAAGGCTGGCAAATTGTGAGATTTTTTTTTTTCCTGAAGCTTATAGTTCTTTCATATTCATATGAAAATTTACATATTCCATATGTACCAACTTAGATTTTTATTTCTGGTAGCTGTCCTGATTAATGTAACTTGAATTTTGTTTGTCAGAGGATAATGTTTATTTTCCACTAGAAGTAGTAAGCATAGACAGTTAATTACTTTATATGTAAAAGTCTGACTTCAGAACATCAATAAAATACTGTACTGCTTTTGTAATTTAAGGTAGATGTCTCAAAACCTTTGCAACAGTCTTTTTGCACACAGAAGTAGTGGTTTTAAACTTCAGTTACTACTGATTACTTCCATTAGAGCTGACACAATTCTATGTGACAAGCAGTTTTAACGATAGTACTTGAGGCCATCTTCCTTTAATTGATGATTTTAAATTGGAAGTCTTTGTAATAAGATTCCAAATTCATTCTTCTTCTTCTGGAAAATTGCCCTGTAGCTTTATTGGAAAAAAAAAAAAAAAGAAATTGCATCCCTGCTCTATTTTTATAGCATGAGGCACAGTATTGTGGTTGGGGAAAGGATCCTCGTATTTTTACAGCTTTGTATGATTACTTACAGCAGACCAGAGTACTACTTTATACTCTGTGATGTTCATGTGATGAAACCTGTCCTGGTAATTTTCCTGAATTCTGACAATATTTTGCTCAGGAAAAAAGTTTCTAACTTTCAACAACTGTCAAGGAATGCCTTTATAAGTAATATAAAAGTCTTTATTGCTGCAAGCAGTACTTTGAATATTCAAGTATTTCTTAAGAATTCTCTTTTCTTGTAGATATGTTGAAGGTGTCTGAAAAATCATCTAGTCTTCTGTTTTTAATCCTAATGAGGCAGAACAGGGCAGTAGAAACAATGTATCATAAAGAACATACCAAACCAAACTCAGGTTGGTCACATGGAAAATAGGGCCTATAAATTATAAGACTTAATGATGTCTTTTAAAACACCAATCTTGAAAGTAAATTCAAATAGTTTATATGATCTAATGTACTTAATTTTGTGTTTCCATTCGATTGGATCTCTCTCTGCAGTTTCTAAGACTGATTTATTTGTTAAAATGGAAATACTGTTCTTTATGGGAGTGAGAAATATGAGCTGTGTATGGATGTATGAATCTATGGTCCCGTGCTTCCCTTCTGCTTTTTTTGTGCATAACAAAGGATAGTTATGTCTTGGTGTATCCTAATCTTCTGCTGTTTGCAAAGCAGGGGTAACTAATAATAATAATAATAATAATAAAAATCCCACACACTGAATCACTATGTTTTAATTTTATTTTAAAGGGGAAAAATGCATTTGAAAGTACACTTTCAAATAATAAATAAATAAAGTAGAATTTCACATTTCATTCTTTTCCTTTAGCATTTACAGGTAGTATGTTCTCTTGTGTCCTGTAAAAGTTCACGCCACATGTACTGAGTTAATATCTCAGTTGTTCATGCAGTCTTTTCAGATAGATCCTGTTATGTCAGAGGTTCTTTTGCTGCTCTGTTTTTCTAAGATGTCAGGGTTTACATTAACACCAAATATTCACAGGATATATATATTTTTTTGTTCTACCCCTTCCATTTGATGCAATTGTGAGTATGTAGTTTTCATTAATTTTGCTCTTTTGGCATGGCATACCACTTGCAAAGCTGAGGTAATGAGATATAAGCCAAATGATATGTAATTGTTAATAATTTATCCTTGACTAATAATTTATTGATTATCTTTATATTATGACAAATACACTTCATGTATTACTTTTTTTTTAGGTGAAGGAAAACAAATACTGCACATTTTTTCAATTAGGGGTAGTTTTTAAAACTGATTGTAAGAGAATTCATGATGATTTCCATGCTTTCACAAAGCTGTTACAGTAGCATACTGTTTTAAAGGCAGTAACAAGCCAATTGGTACAGTTAAGCAGTGAAAATAAAACAAAACAAAAACACATAGTATCAAAATTTAAAGGTTGCCATCGGGAAAACAACAAATAGTCTGGCATGGAGAAAGAAAGAAGGCAGTGGCTTTGTTTCTAGAGGAACCAAAACGAGGACAAAAAATCCAAACCGCAGTTCCAGCTATCCGCGACTTCTGTTCCCTTGTCAAAATATTTTTTCTAACTAAAAAGTAAAAATTTCTGGGATGGAGGAGATGATAGTGAGTCAATTCAATTACTTTTTGGAAGCGAAAGGATTTTTCTTTATAAATAGAGGATGGAGATGAGATGGAGAGCCTTTGTGCAGATCTCTAGTTGGTAACAATGGATATTGTCTAATAGATACCTAGCCAAATGAGACCTCTTGTGTAGCTATCTGCTCTTATCTACCTATAGGCTTGGATCCAGATGTACAGCTGGTATGAACTGGCAGATTCATTAGCTTCTATTGATCTGACATTGTATATTAGCTGCAGATCTTTCTCTTTAGAAGAAAAGGACTTTATTACTGGCTTTGCAGTTAGCGGGAGGGAGCATCTTGGTATATAATGTGCACTTTGGCTTGGTTTCAGAGTCTGTTGTATGATGTGTAGCTGTGGTACCAGGAAGCGGCATTTCTTTGGGCCATTCTAAACAGGCTGCAGGTCAGGATAAAAAATTACCTGATCACATGTTTGCATCACTCATGGGGTGTGGGCTGAGGTGGGGATTGCTTGTTTGTTTTTTTTTTCTTTCTTTCTAATGGTCTTTTGGTTCCAAGTGATTTCCTGGAATAATTTTCAGCCTGTTATTCTTATAATTAAAGGATACTGAGACTGAAAGTAGGAAGCATTTCATAGTTGTTTCTGCCTTGTCTCTCACAGTAAAAACCAGGGAAATCTCGTAAAAGACAGCAAACTGGTGATGGTGCCAAAGGTAAATGCTGTATCATGCTTTTTGCAGCCATTAATATGGTAATGTGTTTTTCTTTGCGTAGTTGTAAATGAGGATGTTAGGACAAAATGAGGCACTGTCTCTGGAGAACCAATTCCCTACTCTGTAGCTAATGCAAAGCTACAAGGATTTTGTTATATATGGAGAGTTTTGAGAGATGTCTGTGGTACAAGTTACGAAGATCTCTTTGAAAGTAAATTTCAGGGGGGAATTCATAATTTAAAAAAAAAAATGTATGGCACTGCTTATCTGACTTAAGTATCTTAATGCTGAAGATTGGAAGTGGCTTTTTCTTTATGTTGTGTATGAAGGCATACCAAGTGATTTAAGGTAAGTGAGGTAAATCTCACAATCGGAGTTTTTTCCACATCAGATGCTAGAAATGTCCTAGCAAAAACAATTCTAACTTTCCTTTCTCCGTCAAAGTCTGGTTGGTTTTCATCCTTTCTCCCAAAAAAAGAAGCAAAAAGAAGTTTTGCTTAAAACTTCTGAGAATTTTTTGTTTAAGGTACTGATGAAAAATGCTGTTTTATTTTAGTCTTCCCCATTTATGTAGTTATTGCTTGCCTATATGTAAATCTCCTTTTTCATGTGGTCTCCCAGCATCTCCCATCTGTGGTACTTATCTGCCACAATTTAGATTGTCAGTATTGCACTCATCTCAGAACACCATGGTAAAAGGCAAAACTTAGACTCTGCAGGGAGTCTCTTAGGCTCTCCATGTATTTTATAGAGCAAAAAGTGGGAAGGGCATGTGTAGAAAAACTCTGTGTACTGAATTTCTACTCCGGTGGTTTGGATCCATAAACAGCTTCGTGATCACGTTGCCAAATTTTAGTCAGTAAAAAAAAAAAAAAATAAATAAAAATCCCAAGCCTTAAGGTTATAAAACCGTTTTACTGGATAGAAAATAAATTGTCTTTTCTCCTGTCTTCCTTAAAAGTCTAGACATGACGTATAGTAATCAGGAAAAGTCCATACATTTTTTTTCATTTATGCCTTTATTGTTTGTAACAGATGTCTGATTAAGGTATTTTTAATGAAAAAAAGTTTTCACTGTTGTGGCAAGAACACCAATGATAATATAAGTATTGTAAAGAAAATTTAATCTCTCTAAAGCTATAAAAATAAGTAGAACCAGTTTAGTCTTGGCAGCAGGTAGTTTTAGAAGAAAAAGAAGATGAAATTAGATTGTATAAATATTGAAGTCAGAGCTTTTCATCTGTAATATATCAAATAGAATTGTGTTCAGTTTGTAGTACAGCTGTTTTTGTTTTTGTTTTGTTTATTTTTTGTTTTCCCCTATTACAAACTTACTGGAAATAGCTTGTTAGAGGAAAGATTAGCCTTTAATAAGTTAATACCAACATTCTACTATATAAGGTACGTTATTAAAATTTTAACCTAATTTACCAATATTTTTTTCTCTTCTGTAGAAGAGAAGGCTCCAGGGAGACCTTACTGCAGCCTTTCTATACTTAAAGGGGGCTTAAAAGAAGGAATGAGAGGGACTTTTTACAAGGGCGTGTAGTGATAGGACAAGAGGTAATGGTTTTAAACTGAAGGACGGTAGATTTAGATTAAACGTAAGGAAGAAATTCTTCATTATGAGGGTGGGGTGGTGGCACCAGAGCAGGCTGCACAGAGTTGTGGATGCCCCATCCCTGGAGGTGTTCAAGGCCAGGCTGGATGGGGCTTTGAGCAACCTGGTCTAGTGGAAGATGTCCCTGTCTGTGGCAGTGGGTTGGAACTACATGCTCTTTAAAGGTCCCTTCCAACCCAAACAATTCTGTGGTTGTATGATTTCAGAAGTCCAGAAGAGGCCTTGGTTGCATTTATTGATATTTCAGAGTTCTTTCACACAGCAAGAGCAGTGCAGAAGGATTTGAGAGGCTTACTGTTATTCTTCAGAACTTCTGTTTTTTTTTCAGTTAATATTTGCTTCTCTCTATACCACATAGGTTTATTTACAAATGGTTTATGTAATCTTTTTCTTAATACTGTTTAATGCCTTTCTTAAACATTTTTCTAAGAATACAAACAAAAGAGAATAGATTTGTAGATATATAGTAGAATATATAGAACATCTATTCTTGTTTCAAAATCCAATTTTTCTCAAAGCTTGCAAAAATGTTTTTGTTCTGTTGTTCTTAAAGTGTTATATGCCAATTCCATACAGCTTGCCGCATGATATTTTTAAATTTTGTAATGCATAATGCTTGTATACAGAGTTTTGTAACACAAACACATCCATATTAAGCTTTAATTACAGCAGTCTTAATGACTACCAAAGTAGAGAGGAATATTCATTGAGGTGACTCATAATAATAATGTAGTTTGAATGTGCAGTGGTTTGTGACAGAGTAAGAAAAGTGTCCTTTTTACACGGATAATATGCAGAGGCTTCTGCCAGCACAGCTTTGTGAAATATGGCATCTCTTTGCATTTATGACTGGCAGCTGGCAGGTATCTTTAGTGTTAGTCAGGTCTTTTATAGGTTTATTGAACAGAGTAAATACTCTAATTTTCCAGTTTTAGTGGAAGAGGCATATCTGAAGTATTTGCTTTTCCGGCATCATTGCTAAGAAATGTTCTAATTCTGAAAAATGTCATGTGTTGTAAGACTATGCACGTTATATGGAAAATCATTCAACGCAGGAAATACATTTTAAAACTAATGGTTATTTTCTGCCTTTATATGGTAATTGATTTTATAAGCACTTCCAGGGGTCACCAGGTCCTGTGTTTTTCTAAGTATTACATGTATTAGTATGTTAAAAATAACTTTCATTGGTGTGAAATATGGGTATTGCCTTATGATAAGACCTGTTTTCAAATGGTACCTTTCTTGGAGATAAGTGATGGTTGTAATGTGATTGCCAGGCAGCATTATTCCGTGTAGCACAATCCCTTAAAAGGCTGGAAAGAGGCCTTTTTGTCATCTAACTGGAATTTCAAGCCAATGAAGACATAAGCAGTCAAATGACAGTCTTATAAATAGAACTTTGAAATGTTTATTGTGAAAACAGGAAATACTTTTAAGAAGATAAATTTCATGGAATTTAATTTATTTAAAGAGGAAAATAATTACAAAAACTGAACTGTCATTATTCACTTTTAGAAGGGTAAGTGTTTTAGAAGCGTCTCATGGAGAACAACGTTTAAAAAAAATAAGTTTGGAATTTTGAGCAATAGAAAATATTGAATACCAGAAATGTTCTTACAGCTGTGTTGAATTTTGTTAATTCAGAACACTGACTCAAGGGCATTTGTAAAAATTCATCTTAATTTCATTTCAGAATTATTAGTGCGTGTTCTTGAGAGGAAGTTTGTTTTTGAACTTTAAATTCCTTGACTTCAAGCACATCTCAATTTTTTCTTTATACATCTTCCATTCCTTGCTAATAGTGTTGCACTTTTCTACAATTTTGGAAAATCCTGGAAATCTGATCCAGGAATCATCAAAGCCACAGAAGAACAAAAGAAAAAGGTAAAGCCGTGAGTTATGTCAAACTTGTTCTTCAGCTGCCTTTGCCAGTTGGTCAGAGTAGTTTGCTGTTTAGTACATGAAATTTCAATAAATTGATGTATAGCAGAAGATCTAAAATGTTGAAAATTTTCCTTTCACTTGTATCCCAAGTTTCTCTCTTCCATTTGGAATATATGTTCGAGTCTTACTGGTCCAAAGTTGCATTTAGGTTGTTCTCGGTAAAAAAAAAAAAAAAAAAAAAAAAAAAAAAAAAAAAAAAACACTTAATTTTTTAAAAAAAAAATTTTAAAAA